>BQNB010035305.1:0-50961 GCA_026074375.1 Tanacetum coccineum | reverse complement strand
CAGGGGTGACCTCCCTTAGGGGGAGATTGTTAGATATTAGAAAAAGACTCGGTCACCCCGTGTATTTTACTGTTTATCATTGCTCGTAGTTTAATAGTTAATAGTATGATTTTTGGTATTAAACCGGGTACTAATACCCGGTATAATGTAAGAACTATATAAGCCTCTTCTAACTTTGGAAGAGGCAAGCTAGTCATTTTCACTTTACTTATTAAACACATTTTCTCTCACTAGAAAATCTCTCATGTGTTTCTCTCTCTAGAAACTAGCCAAGTCTAAGAATCGACCCCGTGTTATGATATAGGATATACCACAAGTATTTATAAGCAAGAGAGAGGAGCGTCAGAGTTGAGGACGGTCCCACGGTCCCCGATATATCTAGGGGCCATTCTACCTATCTGGGGGCCATCCTAGGTAGACGCTCCTCTTTTTGTCTTTTAGTGGATAAATGTTTATCTGGTGTAGTTAGGGCATTTTTAGGAGGGAGAACCAGATTTAAATACTTATAAATAAATAAAACATTTCTTTATTTATAAAAATATTTTGTATAAAGTATATTTAGAAAAAGGTTTTATGACATTTGTAAAAATGTAAAGTTTAAGATAAAAACTTATTTCTTTGATCATCCTACAAGTTTAATGATTGTTTGTACATACCTTACGTGATTTACGTCGGGTGCAAAACAAATGTCTATGTTGATCCAGACTTGAGACGTTGAGAGATGTTGATGCATGTATGCATTGATTATTTGTGATTATGAGTAACTTGCGCATTTTCATTACGTATTACAAATTACATGTTTGTCATCACCAAAACATAAAGAGATCGTATAGATTAAGTATCATATTTGCACTAAAATCAGCTTACTTCACCATTTTTATGATGGAACACCCAACAATAGCTTTAGGAGCTCTCAAACTCAGTATGCAGTTTGTAATCTTTACATCACTTTTAGGTCCATTGATCAAAATGTTATGTCACTTGACCTTACTTGCAATCTTCCTTCTTGTACTATCATCATCAAAAATAATGATTACATTATTCTGTTTTCCCATGGTTGAGATACCTACAAAGATAACCATTCAAAATGTCATGAGAATCAAGGTATGTGTATGTGTGTGTGTGTTATTATATATATATATTATTTATATATATATTATATATAATATATATTTAGTATTTATATATATATATATATATATATTATATTTATATACTAGTTGACAATATACTACAAATGTTGATACATATTGCAATTAATCCTAACCATTTATAAAGGAAAATCACATTATAAACACCTCTAAGAGCTTGAATATTTACACCTTTATTCCCTATGATTTCATTCTTTTTCATGATAAACACATCATTTCTTTTGAATTTCAAATATGTAAAATGGTTTAAAGATATCAACAGTTTGATAAAAACTACCAAAAAAGTATTTACATTTTAAGATCTCGAATACTTTTACCTTTTTCCCCATCCTTTGGTTTTTTAGATGGTCGAACAAAATTTCAAGATTCATTATCCTTTTTTCAAGACCATCAAACGTCTCATTCAAATCTACATTTTCATTGTCAAATATAAAGAAAATAAAATAAATAAATATTCGCATTAACCTCTACGCACTATCATCCCCAGAGATTAGAAACCAATGCAATCTAGATACAGGAACACACTTAGGAAAAAAAATCAAAACATAAATAACAATTTAAAACAATGATATTAACTATTAAAGATATACATACCAAGCTCATTTCTGACAACAAGCTCATTCCCAACATCGTCTATCGCAAAAAATAAGGTTTGTATAATGTAATATACCAACTGGGGGTTTATATTTGAGTGTGTGTTTGACTAAGATTCCCAACAGTTTATGTGTTTATTTATTGCGAGAGGTTTAGGTGAACACAAGTAATACCCCCGCCTAAATGCAGCATTTTCATAAGGCCAAACTGCAAAATTCGTCCCTTAGGTTTCAATATTTTGCAATTTTTGACATAGACTTTCTTATTTCGACCATATATATGACTTTTAGAGTACAAACAAAATGAAACATGTGTGTTTGTGAACCACTTTCGTCCGATCAAATCACACACAGACACACATTAAAGAACAATTTTTTAGAAGTTTTACCATAATTTGGAAATGGGTGTTGTATAAATGTGGAGTACCAGTAAAATTAAAAACGTCTCAGAGCGACAAAAATCAAGGTAGAAGGTTCTATTGTTGCAAAAAACCGGTAAGCGTCATTATACATGTATGTTTATGTTTTTTCAAAAAAGAATCATTTAGACACAAACTGTTGTATCTTTGTTATAGTTGTCAAACTCTGGGTTCTTTGTGTGGTTAGACCCACGCATGTGCCAGAGAGCTATTGATGTGATAAATGGCCTACTTTGGGAGAGGAATAAACTTGAGGCTGAGCTGAAGGAACATATGTTGTTAATGATGGAGAAGGAATAATTGGTGAAGAAACTTTAAACGTGCTTGGTTGTTGTTTATTTATTACTCATTGTTGTGTTTAAGTATTTTTAGTGTATTATGGGTAAGGTTCAATGGGTGTTGGTTTTGGGGTGTTTCATTTGTGATGTAGGTAATCACATGTATACACTGTCGTTATGTTGTTATTCTAAAAAAACATCTATGTTCATGAACTTATAGTAGTGCAGATTGTGGTTATTGCTCTTGCAAGTTTATAAAGCCATAAATTGAAATGCACAATAATGTGTGTTGGCATTTGTTTGACTTTTAAGGTCAATGAATGAAAATACCCATATTTTTTGGTGGGTTAGAACATAATCTAGTCAAGATTTATAGAACATCAAATCACTTCAATTATGCACAAACCATAGAAGCACTAGTCGATATACTACGTACTATATGACAACCATAAACATTACATATTAAGCTTACCAATTCAATTTACAAAACAATAATAAACAACCCATTCCATCGTAACCTTACATTTTTGTGAAACCAAAATAATTGATGTGTCGTTGTGTAGGTGTTATTTATGTACCAAGTTTTACTATTTATTTAATGCCGACTATACCTAAAACACAAAACTTTAACGGGCAGTGTACCCGGTCAGATGTAGCTTCGTTGGTAAGTATGGTGTCGATCACTAAGAGCGAGAGCGTTAATATCTAATCTATCAGTATTTTAGTTATCTAAGTTAATCCTAAATTAATCTAATTATGCAAGACCTAAGTTAGACCTAATCTAATGATAAGGGGGGTTTCAGCCTGAGAGACTGGCACGGTTTTGTGAATCTAACCCAAGGTTTTGATGACAAGTAAAGCAATAAACACACACAAGAAGACAAACAAACGATAGAGGAATGGTTAAGAACTAATGTAAGGAAAACATATCAACCATGAATAATCCGATAAAACGCTTTTAACAATTCACATTTTTCACATCTGTTACGTCAATAAATATTCAACTATTTATTTTAAACTTCTATGCATTTGCTTTTAATTTTAATCGTTAAGTTAAATCGTGTAAACTAAAAATCAACAATCAACGTAAACGGGCACCAAACAAATTAAAGTTTACGTCAAGCAAGCAATATATTATTTTTACGAAAGTAATAATCAACTTTTTATATTTTATTTTATTAGTCACGTAAAACGTTTACTTTTCGCAATTTAATACATTTAGGCATACCCGGAAGCACCAAAGCTTTTCTACGCTTCAACAAATACTTATTTTTATACCCAATGCTCAAAGTATTATTAAAACATCACCCTTGTTATCACATTGGCTAAATTTATCATAAAAGAAACAAACCAAACCATACAACAAATACCCATTGGTTATTTTTCTCAGAAAGTACATATTTTTAGGATTCCAAAACATTAATAATCATAATTTTTCGATCAATAACAAAAGAGTTATGGATTTCTCATGTTTGCGATAATTAAAGTTTATAAAAATAATTTTATAAACTATGAACAGTAAAAATCACTATTCATCCCAGATACATTTTTGAAAAATACATTAGTTAGATAAAACTTTTAATTACGAAGACGTGCTCGAAAGAATCACTAAAATCAGAGTTAAAACGAATAAGATATGACTTTTATGAGGTTTACGATAATTAAATTTATAAAAGTTATGAATAGTAAAAAGTATTGTTCACCAATGGGTTGAAAATATGAAAATGTAATATTTTGATACCTCATCTTAATATGAAAGCGTGGACATAAGAAACGTACGAAACAGACTTAAAACGAGAAAGTTACGCCGTTTTTACTAAAGAGATATTTATAAACGTTTTTACTTTATAAATATGATTTCAAAGAGAAAGTTTGGACACTTACGTGACACATTTTCTGATATACTTGTTATCAATTCACTCAAGGTGAGTTTATAGCCCCACGTTTTACTTGTTTTACATATACTTTACAACTTTTGGGGTGAGAACATGCTTGTTACCAAATTCATTTACATGATTAGTTTGAATTCATTACATGTGCATTTACAATTCGTTTTACAAACTGGTCTACATACTCAATTACTTATTTTGGGACGAAATACATTGCTTGTTTCATTTATTTTTGAAAACAATGACATTACTTTACTTTTACCCGAATGATTACAGATTAGCATAAGCGGATTGAACTGTGAATTACTCGGAGGGTAAGTGCGAATTTTTTGAAATAGATCTATTCGGGTGTGACAGCCCCGTTCGGGTGATTAGCTATCACTGGACAAACGAACGTTATAGCATGTCGGAGCACAACAATTATACGAACACGAACACTTACAGTGCCTTGAATAAAGTGGCATATATATGAGTCTACGCAGCAGTTTCATGAACTTAGAGTAATCGTAATCATTGGTTTATACACTTGAAATTTTATGTTGCCTTGAATAAAGTGGCAATACATACATGAACAATAGTGGTCCAACAATACTTATACTTTTGTGACTATTTGGGGATTGAAATGGTCATGCATACTTTACAAATCTTTGATTTACAACATTAATACATACGTTTTGGTGAACATTTAAGGATTGAAACGGTCATACATACTTTACAAAACTCTGGTACAACATTTACACTTAAACAAACCTATGAACTCACCAACTTTATGTTGACACTTTTTAAGCATGCTTTTCTCACGTGAATCAGATTCTTGGCTTATGTGATGTGTATTGGGGTGTAAATAATTCAAGATTTCTTTTCAAACGACACAGTTAGAGGTCGTTCTCTCATGACTTGTTCAATGGTATTATGAAGTAACGCTCTCGGAAACATATTCCTCTGCGACCCATTTTTGGGGGTGTTACAGATTGGTAATAAGAGGCAAGGTTATAGAGAACTAGGTTGCCTTTTACCTAGACTATAACCATTTTACAAACATTGCATCATACAAAAGGGTTTTAACGGGACATACACAAACTGTTTGTTGCATTAGTTTGTCATACTAGATGCTTACATGATTCATATACGCGTTCATATTATAGTACGTATATTACTATGAGGGTCTTACACACACACACACACACACACACACACACACACACACACACACATATATATATATATATATACATAGATGTGTTTACATTCTTTCACACATACTCTACAATTATTTATATAAGGGTTATCTATATAAATACTAGAACATTTCTAAAGACATTACAAATAACATGATGGTCCAAAAACTCTTAAACAACTTTAACATATTATCTCGCAATATTCCACCTTTGGAACACGACTTAGATAACTAAACTAATCTTATTTTATTACCCCTCTAATTTTGAAGAACAATGACAACTGCGAATCAAGGGATGAGCATTGAGGAAATTGAACAGATTGTAGCCCAATGAGTGGCTAATGCTATCGAGGCTATTGCTATCTATGAGTCAATAAACCAGACCAAACAGCGGGAAAACAAAGTAGCAGGGAATGCTAGTAACAAAAGGAAGTGGGAAGGTGACCACAAAGGAAACTTTAGCCAACAACAAAACAAAGAACATAAGGTGTTTAAAGCACACATTGTTAGGCTAATCAACAAGGAAGACTATGCTGGAAATCTACCATGGTGTAACAGGTGCAATTTTCACCATATTGGCCAGTGTGCAAAAAAATATGGCAATTGCAAACTGAGGGGTCACCATGCAAGAGATTGTAGGATCCTAGTCTCGAGAGCGAAACAAAGGTCCGTAGTGTCAGGAAAGAAAGCTGAAGTTACCTGTTATGGGTGTGGAGGTCTGGGACACTACAAGAGTAATTGTCCGATAGTAAAGTTTTAGAACCGCGTGAACATGTACTGGAAAGGAAAAGCTCGTAGAGACTCTAGCGTCGCGATGTCTAACATCAACATCTAATGAGAGACCTATTACCTAGTAAAACTTAAGTTGGAACTCTCGTAGACTCTATGTCCTTTAAGAATCTCATTGTACTTCCTCTTAAATTTTCGTTGTACTGAACGATTTCAAATTATCTATCAAATCTATGTATTTTGAAATTTCCGCCAATCTACTCCAATTCTCTAATCATTCATGTAAGCCATTCTAAAATCATAACACTATTTTGACAAAAATTAGCATAGCATCGTTAGTCCTCAAATATACATAGCCTGATCACCTATGTATAATTCAGGAAGGACCATGCCCATGCTGAGAGTAGTCACCTTAAAACTTCTTGTCAAGAAACAATTTTCTATTTATATCAAGTTTTGTGTACGTATTCATAAAATGTATTTATCACAAGGAACCAAACTAACAATCATAATAACTAAGTAAACTCTTACACCACCTTACTATATAAAGTCGACATCATCAAAAAAAAGTTATAACTGACGCGTTAAGCCGAAGGGGACGAATAAGCCCACTAGAAATCGATCCATGGTCGCCACAATAAATATTAAACAAACGTCACAAATCTTGAACACTCAAGTTAAAGCAATTTAGAAGGGAAATGCAAACGAGTTACCAAGCGTGGTAACGAAATTATCGAAAGACATAAATAAAAATAACAAATAGATTTATTGCCACAACATCCATTTATTATCTTAGAAATAAGATTACATAAAGACATAAAAGAAATACAAGTTTTATTACAACCCTTCCCTAACAATAATATTTATTCCTTCCAAAATAGATCCACGCCAATAGCAAGGACGATGATGGGCTCGAGAATTGCTAGAATAAAGGCTAGATACTGAAATTCTTCTTTGTATGGGACGTAGGCAAGATAAATGCCGAGTGCTATAGTGCTCGCCATCGCCAAGAGTGTGATGATATGAAACATTTTGAGAGGTTTGGATAAGAGAAATGTAAGTGAAAGATTAAGTGTTGTATGGAGAAATGGAGGATAAAAATTTGGTATTTAAAGGGAGGAAGTAACCATTGGGGTTACTGTTCATAGCCGTTGGGACACTACTCACGACCGTTGGGTTACTGTTCACCTATAATAAAAAAAATCTTACACACACCTCTGCATTAACACCATTCCGGGAGGCAACTCAAACTAAATTTCGAGACTAAATTCTTTTAACACAGGGAGACTGTAACAATTCACATTTTTCACATCTCTTACGTCAATAAATATTCAACTATTTATTTTAAACTTTTACGCATTTGATTTTAATTTTAATCGTTAAGTTAAATCGCGTAAACTAAAAATCAACAATCAACGTACACAGGCACCAAACAAATTAAAGTTTACGTCAAGCAAGCAATATATTATTTTTACGAAAGTAATAATCAACTTTTTATATTTTATTTTATTGGTCACGTAAAATGTTTACGTTTCGCAATTTAATACATTTAGGCATACCCGGAAGCACCAAAACTTTTCTACGCTTCAACAAATACCCAATTTTGTAACACCCTCAATTTTCTCATATCAGCGGAAGGTTCATTTGGGGTGCTATGTCTTAATACAATAACTCAAGCATAGAAAACGACTCAAAAAGAGACGTTTTTAAATATAACCATTCGAAAGAAAAGTTTCACAACATAGGACCCAAATGTTTTCATAAACAATACATCATTTTCAAATATTTTTTTCGAATGATTTTCTTTAAATAAGCCTTTAAAATATTTATTTCATTAGCTTCTCCAAAATCTTCATCACCGAATTACCTTCAAGGACCTGAGATAAAACATGCTAAAAAGTCAACAATAATGTTGAGTGAATCCATAGAGTTTATATATATAATAAATTCCGAACAAAAGTATTATTTCTTTAAAATCATCAAGACATAATGATGTGGATCATACAAAGTTATAGGGGGATTATTATAAGCCTCATGACATTGAACCTTATCATATAATCAAAATAATGCCCACTATACACCCTCTCGTTATGAGTGCATACTACTCTCTATATAATGCATCCGTGGTGTCATTTTCCTGACACAAGATGATAGCTAGTCGTCACGGATTGAAGGTGGGTTGGATTGTTAGAGAAACTTGGATGGAATGGAGGAATGTATTATGAATGTATGAAAACAAATGGAACAACCAAAAATGAACAACCCACCCTCTCCAAGACAAGGAGAGGGTGTATAAATACTACCATGGCCGGCCCATGGGCTGGAGTTGGGCCACCCATGGACCTTGGGCCGGACTAGATTACTAATCTAATCCTTATACTTAACTACGAGCTAAGACTATTACAACTTTGGAAGTGACCGACACTTTTCGTGTTTCCAACATTCGGGAGTAAGCGCGTCAATCAACCAAGACCTATACAAATTGTAACGGGTCTTAGCTTTCTAGTCGATAAAAATTAATGACAATTCATAAATTAAATAAGTATATGTATACATGTAGTTTATACGATGATCTTGCTATTGAAATATAATTATTTCACACTTAAAATTTTCTAGGTTTTTAACTTGTTTTTATTAGCCATTTTACTATTATTGTCTAAATTAGCCCAAAAAGCCCAATAGGCCGATTAAGCAAGCCCATTAAGTTATTATATTGATATTATTACTCAAAGACTAGGTCCTAGCCCATTAGTAAGGTCCAAGTGGATTGGGCCTAAAGTTAAGTCTAATAAGTCCATTTTGTTTCATTGGGCCTAGTGGTCCAATAAGGCCTTATGGCCCATTAAAGCCTTATAAATGACTCTTGTTATAAAATTTCGGGTTCTTGAGATCGGGATACTTTTATTATCATTATGTTAGTATTTTAAAACTCCCAAGAAGTGGGTCCTTACCACCTCGGGTTTTAGTTACAAAAATCGCTTTACATAGTATAGTGTTCGGGTAGTAGTAAATTTTGTATACTTTTATGTTTACGAAAATAGTCATAATTTATAAACCGTAAATGGTATAATTGATATATTTATATGCTTGGATTCATAATTAAGTGTACTTTACAGATTCAAAGTCATTTTTATACCTCTTTTAATATTACTTATACATATGGGTATATTACTACCTAATGATCAAGTTACTAACTAGGACTGAAATTTCAGTTTTACCGTTTTTAACGCAATTTTCAAACCGTAAATAATTGGGTGACTATCTAATTGATTCATAATCTACATGATTTTATCTAAGTCTCATAGTTTTCACTTTTTAACCAACTCAGTTCGTAACTATGACTTTTTATCCCATCTTTACAACAAGGTCAGAATCAACTAGTTTTAGAGTTTTGGTCATATCTCACTCAATTTTTACTTTCTAGAGGTGATCCAAATTGCTAAATGTTCACAAAAGGATTTTCTACAACCTCATGAAATCAAATCCAACATCCAACATATTGAAAATTAAGAAATCTACTGTTCATTACAGCCTACAAATTTTATGATCATTTCACTTGTTTAGATGACTAATTTAGCTATGATTAACCTAGATTCATACACGCGAAGCCCATTTTAATCCTTGACCATCATATATCATGCATGTACATATACAATTGAAAATCAAACGAAAACATAAACAAAACTCATGAGATTTTTACCATAAGAAATACATAGAAAATGATCAAATGATCAAAACAAGAACAAAGCTTCAATCTTCAAGCTTGATCTTCAACTAAAATAATTTTGATCACCATTTTTCTTCACCAAAATGACTTGATAAAACTTGTATAACTTCAGCCCCAAAATGTATATAACCCTTCTTGAAAACCCTTTTAATCACCTCCAAAATACAATAACCATACTAGGAAATCATCTTAACTTGAGTGCTTAATATTTGATCTTCAAAATTTGTATAGAATTGGTGTTTTTGGTGGGTTAAGGTCACGGCAACAAGGAGCAAGGGAGAGGTTTTTTGGTGACTTTCTCTTACTAGAATTGCATGTATGGTAGTGTGTGTTAAGTTAGTCAAATATTTGGTTTATGTATTGAACCAAAATTAGGCCAAGTGTATAATTCTTGGACAATTTTGATCACCAAGAGGACACTTGTCCCTTTGGTTTTTCCGCCCCTATAGGGTGTGATATTAGTGGGATAAGTTTAAAAACTTGTCCCACGTTTTGTAAATGCGGGTATTATCAAAGTTCGATATTTAAAAAGGTACAATTTGTAGCCGTTTTTCGTAAAACGTAAAATAGTACGAGACACGAAAAATAAAAACGAATGCAACAAAAATATTTCTACGGCATTTTGGAAATATAAACGTCGATGCTTAATCATAGAATTCGCCGGTTCTTCATAATCGTTACTTAAATTACAAATGCAAACCCTAATTTTTCCTAGTTAAATCGTGAGTTCATATCTCAACATAAAAATGAAAAATAAAATTAATACTCGAGAATAAATTAACGACCTGAAATTGATGGATTGTCACAAGTACTGCTAGTGAATATTAGTGCTACTGATGAACTTCAAAGATAATATGCTAAGTAGTTACTACTGCTAGTACAAAGTTAAGACTGCTAAGCTGAAGTTAATGCTGCTAGTGAAAATATACTTGACGTTACTACTGCTAGTGAATATCAAGTTAATGCTGCTAGTTAGTACTGCTTATATGCTATGTATTAGTTGTTTATAGAAAAGATTTCAAATACTTAGGAAAGTATTGTAAGCCGACTAGGACTCTTTGTGTATAAAAGGAGGTCCTAGGGCATAGAGTTTCATACATATTCGTAGTCGTATAATTCTTAGCTTCAAGGTCTTTGTAACCCTAATACTTTGAGAGTATTCGTATTATTATCATTAATAATATTGGAGCTTGTTTGTTGAATTATATGTTCATAGAATTACTGTTTCATTGATAATTCTTCTTAATATTAAAGATTAGATTATGCATAATCTTTAATACATTCAAACAAAGTTTCAACTATAGTTGTGTTAGATTTATCTAATATAACTAAACCTTAAACGTGCTTAAAGAATTCAATCTATTGAAGTGGTATCAACACATTCCAATGATGTTCTATGATACTTATTAATGTTTTGCCTCAATCAATTTCACTATCCAAACACTTTCATTTTTACGAAATCCTAGATCTTTACAAAACCTATATTAACAATTAATAATAGCAATTAATCACAAAGGAAATCAAAATAGATCATGTTTCTTACGTTTTTCTATCACTGAGAACTGACAAAACGATTTGGATCGTTGTTTTCTAAGTTACGAAAGCTCAAACTTTTGAAAAGGATTTAAAACCTTGTTACTGTGTGTATACGAATGTGAGAGGTTACGTATGAATCATGTTCCTTCTATACTTCTGAAAGTTAATAGTCGTTTTCTAAAACAATCCGGGTTCATGGGATGACATATAAAAGTCACACTCCCATCAACTTGAAAATTTCAAAACAATAGGTTTCGAAACAACATATGCGATTTAAAAGCAATGGAAAAATATTCGAACTCGGAGTCGAACAATAAGTCACCCAATGGGATCGACAAACTACGACGAATCAACATCACCAAAAGATGAAAAGTAAAGTCGCGAAAAAGTTTCGAAGATAATCGTATAAAAACGATGTTTTCATCACGTATCAAAATAATTTTATCATATCGCATCGAAATGTTTAAAGAAGTTAAACTCTTCGCAAGAAGCGAATATCAAGATATATATAATCGTATACCATAGAACGGATGCCGTATATATATATATATTCATATATATAATTATTACTTGTACCAAGTGTCAACCACTTGTTACGCACATAATATGCAATCAAATATATATGTGAATTCTCAGGATACGCGTATTTGAGCTTGTTTTCCTTCGTAGGTTCTTTGTGAGTGCAGGCACGGATGACGTCGTATCTTCACTAATGATAAGGCGTATTGGGTAGTCAGAATAGGATAACTTCAAAATATCTTCGTTTTAAAGCTCCAGAATCGGCGAGCGACCGAAACCGATCCCCACCAGAGAGTCAGTGAGGGGGGCCAAACCGCCGGCAAAAAGACGGTGAAGGAAAAGCCAGTAGAATTCATTATGAAGACGAAACGGTATGGACACGAACGTTCCTAGAATTACCCTCTACAGGTAGTAAAAGGTGCCCTCATCAACTACAGTCCACAGCCCGTACGCGGAGCAATAAAAAACAGCACCAGCACACAAGCGCATTATAGTGCGGGATCGACCCCGCCGGCCAACTTCCAGAATAAGCCATAGTTGCCTTGAAACAAAGTAGAAAACCCCATTCTAAGGATGGAATAAGTCGAATGAGAAACATAAGAATCGTGGTTATTCTAGTATGTAGCAATAAGCATACTGTAATTATTTCAGGGATTGCTAAATACTTTCCGATAGATATTGCCTGCCGTCATTGCTAGTGGGGTGCACAAAAGCGCTCGTCACGTCAACTCGAGCTCGAAGTTGTTCGTCGGTTTAATCATAGTGACCGAACTAGTTGTTGTATAACGCGAAGTAGCCCGCTGAATCCCCTGAGAATGGATGATTTGTGGACAGCACGAATCCTCCGAGGACACCCAAAAGTCGAGTTGGTAAGCGGTATTCTACAGAGCCGAACGGTTTTGAAAGGCCCACAGGGAGAGGCCGAAATCAGTGTTTACAGAATGCGAGGCAACGCCGACCAGGCGTGGGCCGCGACGAGGAGGCCCCGGATCCGCCTTTTGCTAATCAATTCTACCAAGGATATCCCGACACATCCCGTGAAATTACTGCACATCTTCAAATATAAAAAGATTAAGTATAGGCGATTCTTCATAGCGAAAAAATTCTACATAACAATGGTTAATTATTATTGACAGCCTCAATCAATTTGATGCTATAAAATAGTACGTTATTTGATGTCATCAATTTTTTCTCAAGTGAAAACAATTAGCGTTTTTGGGATGGACCCGTAAGCGAATTCAAGCTCATGCCCAGACTACTATATACAGGAACATGTCTCGTTTTGCTTGGACAAACCTCAAATCTATTGAAAATAGTTTAGCGCACATTGTCACATCTGGACACCACCTTAGGGGTCCATCACTAGTCAGCCCGACTCTGCAGTGACTGGAAGGAACGTGTTGATCTCTGAATATGGATTCTATACTATACCCTAATTATCTTTAACGATCCAAAGATTAACGTGATGAATGTGAACCTGTCAAAAGACATCAGATTACATCATCACATCCAAGACAATTTAGATGTCCTCAGGAACAATACATAGAGCACGTATGTGACGTACTTTGCACAGATGAGCGGAAATGGTCAAACGACCTCTATGGAGGAACCCATCTTCCTTCCTACTCGAAGGGGAAATAAATACGTCTTTAGTAACGGTTGAGTACGTCATCAAAGTGGGTCGAAGCCCAGCACTTCCTACGAACGACGCTCTGCCGTGTGAATTAATTTTTTAAGAAGGCTATCCGTTAGGATCAGCACACAAGAGTAGTTTGTCCGCTTGAGGTTCCTAAAGATCAACTACGTTAGTGATCTAGGGGTGGACACATTTTTGTAAGTCTTTAATTAGAAAAAGCGCTAACACAAGTATCAGAGCGTGACCCATAAACTTGGAGCAACAACACTATTCACCTCAATAACTAAGGAAAACTAAAGTGACCAACAATAGCTATTAAACGTATTTCTAGAGAGATCACAGTTGGAGTAGTGCAACTAAAACCCGATAAACAGACAACACACACCGCGAGGGGTCTAAAAAATTGGATGATGCATTATGGGCATTCAGAACCGCCTACAAAACACCCACAAGATGTACCCCCTTTAGATTGGTTTATGGAAAAGCTTGTCATTTGCCTATGGAGATCGAACATAAAGCATATTGGGCGTTAAAACAGTGTAATATGAATCTCACAACAGCAACAAAAAACCGTTTCATGGAACTCAATGAATTAATGGAATTAAGAGATGGTGCATATGAGAACACACAGATCTACAAGGAAAGAATTAAGAAATGGCATGACTTTAGGCTTCGAGGAGATAAAAATTTCAAGCGTTACGGAGACACCAGTATTCGCTAATATACACTACTCTAGATTTCAAGCTCGCGCATCCGGTAAGCTCAAATCAAGGTGGTACGGTCCCAAATGTGGTAAAAACTGTTGACCATATGGGACCCTGAGATTGGAAAATCCCAGACGCAAGATACATACAATCTAGCTTTTAAGGCGAGCGTCAATGAGACAAAGGTGACACAAGAATATACCGCCACGAGGAGACATATTGATGCAAAGGTGGCCGAATTTCGAAAGGATACAACAGGGCGCGTACAAGACTTGCTTGCGAAAGACAAGTCTAACTTAAAGACTTCACTGTAAACAAAAGTGCTTCCCGGGAGACAACCCGGAATGTTATTTATTTTTATCTAGCCTGTCTTCCTAGACATCAATACGGCGTATCCGCTCCATACCATACGACGTATTGATTGTTTGGTCGTTATCAGTCTTTACTTTTTATGAACTTAAAAAACATTATTGTCAGTCTGGCACATACGGGTGATTCCATACACATGATACAACGTATTTACCAGACTGACTCGTATTTAGTTTTTTTAGTTTAGTTTAAATTAACCGTAGGTACCAAAAATTAGAATGCATGTTTTTCCTATTATTTGCACTAGGCCTCAATGAAAGAAAAGAAATCGACGAGTTGGTTGAAGTATTTACAAATCTGGAGTATCGGAGTCTTGAACATCAAGGCGGTGCTGTTCAAGCACACAAATTCTTGCTCAATAAACACAACATGGAGTATCTAACCGAGCAAATATCAGGGGGAGTTTCTCAATTCTAAATTCTCTTTTAATTCCCATATTTAAATGTTTTATCTATACAAGAGGACGTGTATAATACCAAGAAGGGGGATGGGAATTAGAATGTATACTTGTCCTATTTTTCACACAAAATACTTAAAATATGCTTAAATTTTTAATTTTTAATTTTTTTTCAAGCATACTTTTGTGAAATTACATGTTACATAACCCCACTAACAAAACCCCTTATTAGATATTGGTGAGGAATTAACCTATCCGTTTCCAATATTTTACCCAAATTCCACACAATAATGAGTGTGGCCAGGTGATGTATAGCCTTTAGAACTTGCTTGGTATATCTATTCGAGATCACAGTGATGATAACTATGGATTTAAATGGTGTTAACCATGTTTAAATTGGTAAATTAGACCTACCACCTAAAAAGCCTACCATGTATGTTTATTAACAACCTACACTGGTTAGTTAACGCGTCCGTATAAACCCTTTGTTTACTCTTACTAATAAGAGTAAGATATCCGTAGACAACCCGTAGATCCAATCTTTAGGAATTACAACCAACTTGTTTTTATTTCGATTACACCCATTACACTTAACTAGCCTACAGTTTAGATTAAGTTATTTTTACAATTGCTAGTTGCATAAAGTTTAAAGTATGTATTTCTCCGAGTCTTGTGTCAATTTTGGTTATCGGTGGAAGAAATTTACCACATAGCAAATTAGGAATGTATAAAGTAGTCAAAACTCATGTATTTTTACTACAATCGCAATTAACGGTACGTCCGAAGAATGAAGAATTATCGAGAATTATTATGATCGTGAAGATGGTGAAACTACTCCGAGTTTCGTATATAGTTAGATGTTTGAAAAAAAAATCGCAACAAAAAAAGAGAAGGAAAATTTGAATATAATCGTTTCGCAACTACCGAAGGAATTACACGAAGGATCGATTATTCGTTGATACGTCTTAAAAGTCAACGATGTAGAGTATTTTATAAAGTGGAAGATATCGCCACTTTCCTTGTAAAGTATGTAAGTATGAGTGATGAGAAGTTGACCGTAACGGGAAAATGCCAATCTTAGTTTTGTTTTTTGATCTATGATCAAGACCATTCTAAATAGTTGTGTCCTTTATCAAGTTAAACTTGGTTTCGGGAAAAAGTGTCTAGCAACTTGTATTTTAGACTTAATCTATTTGTTTCGTAATTTTTATTTAACAACAATTTATTTCCCTTTCCTAATCATTAACCATGGGTTTTACGCGAATGAGGATTTGTACGAGCGTGCATGTCTATTCCGTCATTACGGCCATGTATGCATGTCTCAGCTGCCTTGTTGGTTTATTACTATTGGTGAAAGTTAGAAGATCCCTACCCTATATCATTCTTCATCCTAACCGTTGGTTAAACTCGAATGAGGATGTGATCGAACACACATGTCTATTCTGTCGTTACGGCCATGTATGTGTGCTTTAGCTGCCTTGTTGGTGTGGTACTTTTGGTGAAAGATTGTAGAATGATCAACCCTAAGCCTTATCATACAAACCCATATTTACCTTTATAAACTTGTTACTCCTTAGCTCTATGGAGAGAATTTGTATCCTGCCAAGCTTATGACAGAATACTCATCACGACCGAGCAATTAAGCGATAGTTACATGTTACCACATAGACTAGTTGAGTGATTTGAGTGTTTTCATCTTCCTATTTTGTGAGGTGTTTGGTGGTACAGTGTGATAGATCAAATAAATGCTTAAAAGAAAAAATCCTTAGAGATACATTTTTATAAACTTCTAAAGGCTACTTGAGGACAAGTAGGATTCAAGTGGGGGGATATTTGATGACAACAAATAACGTCTATTTTATAGCATCATTTATCCCATGTAATTAACCCATTTTGTATGATTATTGCAAAGAATTTGTTTACATAATCATTTGTATTGAAATTGAATAATTATGGAGTACTTGGTGAAAGTTAACAAAAAGGCACGCATTCTGGAGCTTAAAAGAAGACATTTGAAGATTATTGTTCTGACAACCAATACGCCGTATCCATCAAGGAAGATACGACGTATCTGTGCCTACACTTCACCAAAAAGAACCACAAAGGAAACAAGATCAATACGCTGTATCCAGAGAAGACCAATACGCCGTATTGGAGATATAGTATGTGAATATTCTGGAAGATATCAAACGTGGTTCCTATTCTAAGAATCCCCCAAATATCCCGTAAACCAATACATAAGATACGCCGTATCTGAGACCGTACTTCCAGACCCCTATAAAATAGAAAACGCAAAAACGATTTTAATGTGCTAAATCATATTCTCGATACCCTAACCTCAAAAGTCGATGTTAAAAGAGAAAAAGAGCAGAAGAGGACTTGCAACAACATTTCAATCCATATGAGACACCAAGTAAATTCTTATACTTTTGTAGTCGTCATGTTTTTTTTTGGTATCATTCGGTTAACAAATCGATTATTTACCTTGGCTAAGCCAATTCTTTTGTATCAATTAGATGTTTTAAGGCTAATACCTTCGGGTATTAGCATTATCATAAAGATCTAATTTTTAGTTTTGTTTATATCTTGATTGCTTAGTTTATCGTTGTATGCTTGTTTATGTTTATCAGTTTATACTTGTTTATGTGCTTTAATATGCGACCTATCATTCAACTGGATCTAGTGATACGGACCAAGTAATCTAGATGCCGAGATAGCTCTCCATATAGTGATTAATACATCTAGACCAATAGGATCACGATTAACGACCTGTCTTTGCCTTTAGATTGTGAGCTTAATTGAGTACGTTCTAATTAATTGGTAAATATTGGGTTAGTGGACTACTAGTGTATAAATCACCGTTAAGCAGTAAGTGGGTAAAGTCTTTATGAGCTAGGGTTTAACAAGATCACCATTGCTTTAATCCCTAAGATAGATTATAATCAGCAAATAAGGATGCTTTATGCGGATGCTTTAATTGTGACAGAATTAATGTGTCTAGGTCTTAGGAAGAAGTCTCGCCTAAGTCTAAGAATGATATACCACCTCGAGATAAGTAATCATTGCACTGAATAAACAAACCAACTTCTAATTGGATTAATGATGGCTAATACAGTTTTCTATTATAAGGCTTGACCGCTCTTTTATCTTCTGTTAATTTGCTTGTGTAGGTTAAAGTGTCTTGAATTGATTCTAGTTACCACCAAACCCTGCTCAGTCACGCAGACTGAAAACCCCCCTATTTAACCTGTTATAATTAGGATTAGAACTAACATAGGTTTGACTTAGATTAGAATTAACTTAGATTAGTAAACCAAAGTATTAATAAATTTAAAGATTTAACCTCGCTTCAAGTGTTCGACACCCTACTTACCATGAATCTACCACCGACCGGGGACACTGCCCGTTAAAGTGTTAGTTTTGGAGTTAAGTCGGCGAAATATTATTTCAAAACTTGAATCAATTAAAATATACACCACACAACGACACACAAAAATCAGTATATATATTTCAATACTTCAAAATGGCCAATGTTTGCCTAATCACAATTTCAATACCAAATGAAGAGTTTTCGGATGATACTACATTAAGTGTTGCATGAAAATTTCTAAATGAGGTAAAAAGCACCATTGTAACTCTTCAACGTGTTGCCAAACAAAAAATGACTTTAGATATACACAATTGGTCTTCTTCTATTCACCAAGAGATTCACAAAATTATAAAGGATGAAATTTTCCCTATCGTTAACCAAGTTGATGCTAGATTGCAAAATTTTGAAATACAATTTTTGAAAGAAGCATCCAAATTTGTTTGAGACTTCAAATCTCTTGCAAAATAAGCTGATGAATCTCTTGCCAAACATAAGTCTTTAGAATTGGAAATCGAGCGTCTCTTGAGAGCAGTTGTCAGTCATGATATTATGTCTATTGTGCAAAGTAATTCTGTTGAAGATACATCCAATCTCCAAACTAAGCTTGAACGTACGTTTTGAAAATTGTATCATTAAAAAGGAGAATGAATATGCTAAACTTTGGAATGATTGGTACAAAAAGTGTGAAGAATGCAAATATGACAAAATTTCATACGACAAAGCTTATAATGACATGCAACAAAAGATCAAACAGTTGCAAGCTCAGTTAGGAGATCAAAAGGGTAAAGATAAGGATACTCCATGTGTATCAAATACCCTTGATCCTTTGTTTCAGGAACTTGAGAATGAGAACGTGAAATTAAAGTTTCGGGTTTTGAATTATGCTAAAGAAAATGCTCATCTTAAGACTACATACAAGAACCTTTGTGAAACTATCAATGTGACACGGGCTTAAACTAAAACAATAATTGACTCTTTGCAAAATAAATTACATGATACGATTTATGAAAATGCTAAGATAAGAGCCCAGTTATTTGATAAGGTTTCTGAACAAGAGGACACCACCAAAGGTACGAGTACGAATACTAAGTTTGCAAATCAATCAACCGAGAGGAAAACGTCTTTGCAACCTTGAAGAAACAATTTTGTTATGAGACAACCAAATGCATTTCAATCTGAACGTAAAAAAATTTCAAAAACTCGGGTTCCTCCAAAGGTTGATGAGACGAATGATTTGTCAAATTCAGTCACTTCAAACTCGGTACCCACACCACAAGAATCAAAAGTTATGAAAAATAATAACGTGATTACCTCAGGAATGTTTAGAATCAATCCTTCTAAGACTTCTAGGGAAGACAAATTTGTGCCTATCAACAAAGTTAGAGAAAGAGTTAGGACAAATCCGATCACTATTTCACAACCTCATGTCAGCACTAAGAAAGATGTAAATTCTATCACAAATGATTTCTCTCCTAAAAATGTTGAAAGCACTACTAGGACCATAAGACCACAGCCTAGGAACAATCCTAAGAGTGATAAGGTCCCTTTTAAGTCTAAGAGTAGTTGCCTCTCGAATAAAGAAGTTGAAGTAGAAGAACACCATAGGAATTTACTGCTTTCTAAGAATAAGAACCATACGTCATCTGAATGTAATAACATTAAGCTTGCATTTCGAAATGAAAATCTGAGGTTATTTGTGCTACATGTAAGCAATGTCTAATTACCGCTAATCATAATGAATGTGTGCTTCAAGATGTGAATGGCATGAAATCTAGAAAGAAAAACAAAAGTGCTAATGTTTCAAAAAGTGCAAATCAAAAGAAACATAAGGCAAATGTCAAGAAATCAAAGACATTAAGTTCTGAAGACAGACTTGCTTCATCTAGGCCTAGCAAACCTAGATCTTTCCTTAGGTGGTTACCAACTGGTAGAATTTTTGACCTTTATGGAAAAATAACTTCATCTAGTAACACTGAAAGTGAGTCTGACACATCTATGTGTGATCATGCAAGTGCTTCTAACCCCCAAGAACCTACAAACAAAGGGTTTCCTAGTGCTACTTCTTTTCTTGGCAGGTTTTCAAAACTCCGAAGGCAAAATTCATGTATCTATCCGCTAGCTGTCTTCTGAGTATGTCTAGAAATGGTTTATGTACACTTCAGTGCATAATCCGAGCTTTAAATAAAAGGGGAGTGTATGCTTTAGTGCGCTTTACCTTAAAAAGAAGAGAAATCTTCTTGTTTTTAAAATAGTTGAACATAATTTTTCAAGAATTTTTCAAAATAATTTTCAAAATCTTTCAAAATTATGTGTTCAACACTCTCTCCTCATGTCACTTCAGTAGATATGATAGTCATGACGTCAATGATAGAGTTGAAAAGTCTATTTGGTCATTTGTTCGACGAATTATTCAAATGGAGAAAATCAAGTTTTTTCAAAGTCTTCCGCTGTTACTACTGCTGATGCATCCGATAAACGTCAATAACAACAGGATTCAACTTCATCTACTTCAACTCTAGCAACAACTATCACTGCTGATAGAAACTTCGACTTGTAAATATTTTTGATCTTTCTCTTTATTTTGATTTATAAATATTTTTGAAAAAGAAAATACAAAAATATAAAACCACGAAAAAGAAAATACAAAAATATAAAATCTAGAAAAACAAAATATAAAATCAAATTTTCAAAAATACCAAAAATAATCTTCTCCGACATGTCTCTCGACAATCGATAACATTTACGTACCTAGAAATGTTGATTAATGTTGACACGGGTATATAAATGAAGTTCGAGCGAGAGTTTCAAACACTTTCAAAACATGTCCTTTCAATTTTTTTCTCTACGAATTCTAAGTAAATGTCAGCTTAGGACTCAGTCTCCAAAGAAAGGAAAATATCTATTTATGTACATTTATCCTAAACAACGGGAAGTTCACATCTTCTCGGTCTTGAGCAATGTCATGCAAACATTCAAAGTTTGTGAATGCTCAAGGGAAGCACCAAGAAAATGATAATTAATAAGATACATATAAAATCATTTTCCTGTTGAGCATAATTTTTCAAGATATTTTCAAAAAGAAAATTTCAAATTCTTTTAAAATTGTGTGCTCAACAAACTCCCACTCTAAGTTTTCACTCTAATCTTTTATCAAGGGAGGTTATAATAATATGATTCATTTTGCATGCTCGTATGTTTTCCCAAGACTTAGTTAGACTCATGTGAATTACTGGACATTAACTTGTTTTTTAATTCACTAATTGTCAAAAATTGTCACCGCATATGCAATTTTTGAGGGGGAGAATAGTGATTAAAATATGATCAATACGGATTAATAATGGATATGATCTTTAATTTATAAGTGTGTTCCCAAACCTCGCATGTGCAAAACTCTTTTATAATATGGTGCATATGTGTAGGGGGGATCTTTTTGGTAACTTTAAAAACTCTCAATGTGTCATAAATGATTTCTCAGACACGTTGATTGATTTTTTAAATGGTTTTATGGATCTTCATGGCAATACCCAAAGACCGACCAACTGTTTGTTGTTTCTCAAGGAGTTATAAGGCGGTTAAGGTTAGGTATATTCGTTTCCCATGATCCTCAGCAGATCGGAGGGGAATTAATAGGGTAACACCTCCATTTAGATAGAGTAGAAGTCCTAGGGCTTGATTGAAAAAAGGAGTAAAGTGAGTAAAAGGGATTGTTGCCATACTGAGATGGAGCTAGTTCTGGAAAAACCAACAAGGTACTAGTCATGAAGTGTCAGTAAGCACTAAAGGGGTTGAAAAATGAAAAAGAATTATACGGATAAAGGGTGAAAATAAAGTGCACCCTCCAGACACCTAGGCAGAAACCATGTCAATATGCCTGTTGTCAGAATCATAATGATGATTGCTGACATTGAAGACTAACATCATGGACCCAGTGATGCAATGCACAAACCTCCATAGCTACTCAGAATCTCTCAAAAGATTTATGTTTCATTTCTCACGGAGATCAACATGTTTCTATCAGCTTTCTCATTCTGAGATCGTTGATATTGAAAAGGTGTCAGTCTGCTCCAGCCTTTGATTACCAAATAAAAAATGGGTACTTATAGAGTTTAGAGCCAACGAGATCCATCAAAAATCTCACTAGGACACAAATTCCAATATACAAAATGTCGTACATCATTATACAACATTTGGTATCAAAAAGTCCTACACATTATCCTTGTGGTAATTGCCAGAACATTCAGAGTGATACTCTTTATTATTCACAGTGATGAATGGAAATCCTTCCAGAGTCAACATCAAACAGCTCTGTGGTAGGTGACTTGCGAGATTCTAAATGAATCAAGCTTGTGTCAGCTGGATATCGATTTTGGTCCAGTATATGAATTGACAACTCAATATGTATCACATATGGTTTAAGAATGTCTTTTCAGTTGACATAATTTTTTATTCTTTTTTCATTTTAAAAAACCTAATTTCAACCATGGTAATTCAATACTTAAGTACTGACATTGATAAGACTACTTAATGACAATGCCATTTATCGCTTAAAATTTTACACGAAATATGACATGATTTGACTACTCAATGAAAATGTCATTTATCGCTTAATATTTTACACGATATATGATATGATTTGACAATTTATTTGGTTTTTTAGACATTTATATGAAAAGCACATGACAAATGCTACCCATATGTTTTTCGCTATATAGACTAGATTTTCATTTACAATACACCCTACTTTCACACACACAACTTCTTTATACTTCAAAAACTATGGCTTATTCTGTAAATGAAGTGCGTCAAACAATTCTTACAAGTCTACAAAGCGAACTAGAAGCTGAGGTCACACATGCAAATAAGTTGTTAAGCAAGTTGACTCGTTATGATGAGCAAATGCATAGCCGTGAAACAAAAATAACGATGGTGCATTCCATGCCAATAATGAGCCTTAATAGCTACGGTTTACATACTCTCCTGATGACCCATGAAGCGGATATACGTACCACAAACAACTTGAGGGCAGCAAGACAAGAATTGTTGAGAAGCATTGCTGAGAAGCAAAAATTCATTAACAATTATAGAGCAATATAAATTCTAGAATCATGTTGCTTAACACCATCTTGCCAACCATGTGGGTTATTTGTTGTAGTTTTTATGTTTTCAAGTCGTCTAAATAAGGTTGGCCTTTTACTCTATTACATGTGGTGCTTTCTTTTTTGTATTGCTTTTAATAGATAATGTTAATCTACATTTACATCTGTTGTTTTCTAAATCATATGCATAAACAATGGTAACCTAGATTTACATAGGCAAGACAAAGCAATTGCTTTGTATTCGTACTATTTTTTTTCTTTTTTTAAGGAAATACTTTTTATTCATTTAAAAACATACGGAATACATAAAACATGTGAAATACATAAAACATATGGAATTAAAAACATACAAAATTAAAAACATAAGCGTACAAAATAAAAAGTAAAACATGCTTCCTACTACCTTGCTCTGTAACTTCTAAGGAGTTCTTCCTTCTCAGCAATGGTTCTCTGTTAGCCTTACTTTTTAGTGAAGCTGGTGTCCTACATGTGAAATGGACTAGACTTGGACACTACGTGTCACACAGGGTTTACTTATGTAAACTAGGAATAGTTTACCTTTTTCTTTTAGTATAAATACCCCTCATGGCTCTCCATGAAGGGTGTGGTGAAATCATTTGTAACTCTTTCTCATTATTAAGCTAATATTAAAAGTTTTCTCAACCCTCTCTCTACTTTCTCTCACTAAAACATAATGTCTTATCTTGTGTTCTTTGATCAACCAAGACCCCCTGAATAGGTGAATCACTAGTCTTATAATTGGTATCACGAGCTAACTGGGGTGTTTTGTATTCGTGTTTGTTGTTTCGTGTTTTCAGCTTTTTTTATAGCTTATTTTGTAGGCTTATTTTTGATGAAAAAGCCACGGTTTGAGTTGTTTTGATGTGGTTTCTGTTATAAACACTCAAACCTTTTCTAGTGTTGTTTCATTATGGCTGTAACGTGGTGTTGTTTTTGACATCTTATTTCAAACTTATTTCATCCTTTTTTTTTAAGCTTTTTCAGACTGGCTTTTTGGGTGTGTCCAAGTGGTTATTTTTTAGCTTATATTCGCAGCTTATTTTCTGTGTAACAAAGCTTGTTTTAGCTTATTTTGGTCCTTGTTTGTGAAGCTTAAAGAAAAAGTTAAAAAAGGACAAGAATACATCTCAAATCCATTTTTTAGATAAAGTACGAATTGTCCTCTTGTAGGCGATTTATACATATGCTGGGGCGATTTATACCAAATTTGGTGGGGCGATTTATACACCCCTGGATCTGGCAATTTATACATGTTGGGATCCGGTGATACACATTGTTAAACAGACGATTTATACGTATTGTAAATTGGTGATTTATACGTGTTGGGAATCCGGCGATTTATACATCCACCAAGCCTGATGATTTATACCCACACCGAGTCAACTCGGTAATTATAGAGTTGACTGAGTTGACTCACTTAGTCAGCACCGAGTCGAGTCTAACATGAATGTAGAATAAGAAGACAAACTTGACAAGACTCGATTAAACCATTATAACATTAACAACAACAAAAGCCTCATCAACAAATCAAATCCAACAATCTATCCTAACCCATCATCACATATCTACAACAAATCCAACACATCTAATCACTCTATCTCCAATCCACAACAAGACTCACAACTAAATGAAGAACAACGATCTTAGTCCATGGGTTTCGGTTTGTGAAACTAATTTCATACAAACTCGAATCCAATTATCATCATAGATCTATGTGGAAGGTATCACCCTCTATCAATATATGAAAGTAAATAAAGAGTTATAACAACTTTTTCATACTCGATCTTTGTTTTGTTTTAAGAAAAACTCATGAACAATCAATCACCTACCTGAGACCATTAATATGATCCTGAAGCCGCATACTTACTATTGTGTTCAAGAGTCAAACAAGAAATATGAGTGGTAAGTGTAGCTTCGATTTTAAGTAGAAATAATGCAATTGAGGGTCATATTGAAGGATAAATAAATAAGATAGGGGCGTCTCATTTGGTTGGGATGTATACAGCAGATAGGGGCAGAGATAGAATGAGAAAGGTATGATTAGGGTTAATACATTAATTAAAATTAGGGTAGTCACATTTTTATATCCTCATTCTTTTGGATCCTGGTATTGCTAAGTGAAGTGGGTCGAGTTTTAATCTTTGATAGCATACCGAGTGTGAAAATTATTGGTCTTGACTGTTATGAACCAGTTAATGGGCTAAAAAGTATGATTGGGCCGGATATATGTTGGGCTGGTCATTATAATCACAACGTGGGCTATGTTATATTGTATTGAGCCAACAATGTTTATGGGTTTATCAATTGGGTTGCTGTGTATAGTGTTATTAGATAGAGCCGGGTAATAAAACATTCTCTTGTCAGGTAATGTATAAAAGACCAGGTTTTATTACTTGGATGACCATGCTTATGGAAGATCGGGTTTTATTACCTATGGATAAAAGAAATAGAAAGCCATGTTTATTAGATGTAGAGAGAGAAAGGGAAGATGTGTGTGTTTCTAGAAAGAGAAAGGAAGCACGCACACTTATGAGATACAAATGATTATCCTCACCTCTCCATGGAAGTATGGAGGGGGTATTTATAGGCGTGTGACACTATAACTATCCTAACTTGACATTATTAGTCCCTACGTGTCACACCTTACAATATCTAATGTAATTATGTATAAGTCGACATATTTTAAGGCTAACAATCTTCCCTTAATATGTGGACATATAGAATTACTTAAAATGTTCCTATCAAGTACAAATACAAACAAAATAAAGACTTCCAAAGTGCTTCTAATGCTGAAGATGACATCTTTGTCTTCTAGTCTTGATACTTGTACTCTAGCTTGGATCTTCTGTGACTTTACTTGATCTGGAACCATTGTAGTATGCATGACTTGGATTAACTTCCCCCCAATTCATGCACCATGTCTTGAAAATCTTCCTTCACAGACTCCTTTTTGACGATGTTTTCGAATCCGCTTCCCCCCAAACTAACATCCGTATCTTAAGCAGATTCTGAAACTTTAATGTAGTTTGAACGATCTTCTAACATTAACGTTTACAGTGCACAGCAGAATTTTGTAGAAGAATCAGCCAACCACACCAACTGATACTGCTTCTATACTGTATCATGACATTTGGTCTTGGTGAATATCCGTTCGGGGATACATGCGAGAAATCAACAACAAATCTTCTCACGTATGTAGTATACTTCACAAACCATACTAAGTAATGTAGTATAAACTACTTCCCCCTAGAAGTTGACATGATTACATCAAAGTACACGTTTTCCCCAATGATGGTTTCGAACTCTCAGAAGCATCATTGACGTGTACGGCCATATAATCGAGAATTTCTTGTCTTAAGCAAACATCTTGAAAAGTTATGAATGACATTGAAAAACTTTGAGGTAGTTTAGGATCAACACTCTTGATGCTAACTGATTGACTTTTAGAGCTCGAGTATGAGTATGTGGTAATGAATCTGACTTCGCCGATACATGATTGCAACACCGACGTTTAAATCTGCATTTAAAAGGTTAGTGATAAACAACAGATATGGACGGAAGTGTCTTTGTCACTTTGTTGAATACGGTTGCAATAACCGCGGTTCCCCATTAATCAATATAAATACTGCCTGTGACAGATAGAATTCATATGAATCTTCTTGACAGGGTTTCGCAGCTGTACTAGCCGTTCTCGTTACCGGAGCGTCTCAAAGCAGACAACACGGTAAGAGTGAATCAGATAGTTACTATCTTTCTGATTAAGTCATCAATTCATTTACTGGACCAAATCGATATCCAGTTAGCACAAACTTGATTCATATAGAATCTTGCAAGTCACCTACCATAGAGCTGTTTGAGGTTGACTCTGGAAGGATTTCCGTTCGTTACTGTGAATACTAGAGAGTATCACTCTGAATGTTCTGGCAAGATCTCAAGGATAATGTGTAGGACTCTTTGATACCAAATGTTATATTAATGAATAACAATTTCTATTTTGACATTGTGTCCTAATGAGATTTATTTTGATCTCTCTTGGCTCTAGACTCGATTTGTGCACTTTGGTTTTTGTAATCGGAGGCTGGAGCTGACTGCCACTTATTCAATATCAACAATCTCAGAGTGAGATGTCAATAGATAACGTGTATATCTCCGTGAAAAATGAGACAAGTATCTGTTGAGAGAAACTTGAATGGTTGGGAAGGGTTGTGCATTGCATCACTGGGTACATGATGAATTTATTTAATACCAACAATCATCTTTGTAGTTTTGATAGATTATGTATTGACTCGGTTTTTGCCTAAGTTGTGTGGATGGCTGCTTTGTTTTCACCCTCTATCCATACTTTTCTTTTTCATTCTTCAACCCCTTCAATGCTTACCAAGACGTCATCACTAACACCTTGTTGTGATTGTTCCAGTGTTAGCTCAACCTTAGTCAGCATTATTCCCATTTTTTATTCTTCTCCAAATAATATCTAAGGACTTCAAATTCTATCTATGGAATGTTCTTGGGTAGATCTCTCCGGTTCTGGTTGGATCATAGGACTTATACCTAACCTTAACCACCATATAACTTCATTGACGTCGTGAGTTAATTGGTTGTTGGGTATAGAGATCGAACCATAAAACCTTTGATACAGACATTTTGAAATACTCCCCCTATACATGTGCTCCGCGATTCGAAATTGTTTTGCACATGAAGGAAAGATTTGCACTTAGAGTCTTAAAGATCACATTCTTCTATATCACATTTTCTCCCCTTATTTAAAATAATAAATCTCTTAGTATTTGAAATACCAATTGATTAAAATTTATGACATGAAAAAGTTACATGGGGAGAAAAATTATACCATGATATTGCATGAATTCATTTTTCTAATAGCTCCCCTTCAACACAGTATGTGGGATACCACTAATATTTAAAACTTGACATTACAAGAAAAAATGATATATCACCACAAATATGTTGAAGACGGAGTGTGATGCCTTAGTGAACAATGCATATTATTAATTGACATTATAATTTCCACATTTTAATTTCACTTGATTGTTTTTGGATACATAAAATTGACATTTATGAGATGTACCCAAAAAAATTAAAAGGCTTTTTGTTTTAAAAGCTCCCCCTCAAAAATTGATCCACATAAAATGACATTATAAGTACCATAATTTTTTTAAACTTATTTGAGGAAGGGAGTGTTGAACACACAATTGTAACAAATACCACTTTTGATGGAAATATACCACAAATTATATTGTAAATAATTTGACATTGAAAGTTCTTTTTGAAAAATTATGTTCAACGGTTTTTAAAACACATGATAGAAGACTTCTCTTCTATTTTTAGAGTAAGCGCACTGAAGCGTACACTTCCCTATTACATTCGGGTCTGAGTTATGCACTGAAATGTACATAAGTCATAAAGAAAATTTAGAAATGACATGTTTTGAAACGTTTGAAGTCTTGCTCGAACTTCATTTACACACTTGTGTCAATGTTAATCGACATTTCTACGTACGTAAATATTATCGATTCCAAGAGACATGCCGAGAAGATTCTTTTTGGTATTTTTGAAATTTTCTAATTTTTTATTTTGTTTTTTTAGATTTTATATTTTTCTATTTCTTTTTGTTGGTTTTATATTTTTGTATTTTTTTCAAAAATATTTATAAATCAAAATAAAGAGAAAAATAAAAATATTTACAAATTTGATGTTTGATGGATCAAGCAAATTCGTTTTCCAGAACCTTCAGTTCTTCTGTAGTCAAACATCTCATACCGAGTCGTCTGACGAGATACTTAAACCTATCTTCGGGTAAGGCTTTAGTAAACCGGTCAGCTAACTGGTATTCAGTTTTGACAAAGAATAATTCAACAATACCCTTTTCAACATGTTCCTTTATGAAGTGATATTTGACATCGATGTGCTTGTATTGGGAATGCTGGACTGGTTTGTATGGATGGCTACGGCCTGCCTTTTAGTCCACAATACATGGGTATTTTATCAAAGTGAAAGCCATAATCTGTGAGCTGAGTTCTCAACCATAGAACTTGAGCATAACACGCAGATAGAGACACATACTCGGCTCTGCTGTAAGACATTTGAAGTGCATTACATGTTATTTGACGACACACTGACTTGATTATCACACCTAGAAAATTATATACACCCAAATGTGCTTTCCGTGTATCGAGATAGCCTTCATGATCTGAATCTGAAAAAATAGTTAGATTAAAGCCAATGTCCTTCAGATACCAGAGTCCCATGTTAATGGTATTCTTAAGGTACCAAAAGATCCGTTTAACCTTTATGAGGTGCTTTTTAGTTCGTCTCGCTTGATAAAATTTTTTGGGGGGGGAAAAGGGCCCCCCAATAACATGTTGCATGTACAATATCCGGTCTACTTGTGTTAAGTACATGAGTGCTCCGACCATGCTATGATATTTTGTTGAGATCAATTGGAGTTTCCATTAAAGTCTGCATCTAGGGTTTAGTAGCCATTGGATAGTACCAACGCTTTCACATTGAGGGGTCACACAATGCTTTTTAAGTATCTCTTGAGCAACTTTAGCTCTGGTTTATAACGATACCCGTGGGGATTTGGTGGATCTGCATCTAAAAAGAATTTCAGCTCCTCCATCATAGACATTTCAAACTTGCTGCGCATTAGTTTTTCAAACTTTTTAGAAAGTTTTAGGTTTGTAGAACAAAAAATAAAATCATGTAACAATTAATATGGTGGATCATTAGGGTTTTAAAACTTCTGTAATTAATAATATATTAATCATGTTAGAGTGTTTAAGGTTTAATTAGGATCATATTGATGTAATTGGTTAGGGTTGGATCGCGTTAGAATAGGAATTAGGTTTGAGCAGATTTTAGTTCATTTTGTTCGATGGATATCTCAATGATGGTAACATTTTTCTTTATTAATCTTATGTCTATTGATAATTTCAGAGAGTCTAGTTTCCAAAAAGTTTGGCCCCGAAAGGTTTTAAGGTCGGGAAGTTAGTCAAATAATTTTCGCAAGAAAAGTTCGTTTTTAAAAACCAGAAATTGGGGTCAGATTTGGTAAGATTTCGGGGAGTAAAACCCCTACTTAAAATTCTAATTACGGTTAGCCAAAAATCACGAGTCATATTTTAGGTGTCTATTAACTCTAGTTCGAAGGGATAGCGATAAAACATTTTCTAAGTATTTTTAAGGACGTCAAAAGTTTTGGTGTGCGTTCAGATCCGAATCTGAGTACTTTGTAATGATGAATTTTTATACATAGTTTTCCACTAGTATTATTTTTTCTAAAAAAATCACAGTAGCTCACAACTCATTAGGGAGCTATGGGATGTAAGAAGAACCATCATTTAGGTGTTTAAGTATTTTATTTGAGGTCATAAACTGACTATAAAATTCAGCCAGAAACTAAGATATTAGAATTTAATGATCAGGTCTATAGGGTCATGAAATGATATCGTTGATGTATTAAAGTATTAAAATAGTGTAGGTTGGGAGGATTTAGGAGTCATCATATGATGGTTACATTGCTTGTGCATTTAGCCTACCGAGTGTTATCTTGTGTTTTGTTATGATTAAATTGTGTGCAAGATTTTTAAAACCCTCATTTTTCTCAATAAATAAATACTCACTTTTATGACGATAAACAAAATAATGGCGATTTCCAGATCCCCTTTGATCATCCTAATCGAATCTTGAATTACTACCTTCCTTGTGAATAAAACTTGTTAAGGCCCTAATTCTGAGTTCGATCCTTGTGATTGATTTCCGGAATTGAAGTTTCTTACAAGAGGTCATTCCATGGGACTATAGGATTCACCATTCATTTTAGGTTATTATTATATGTGATCTTGCCATTCTTTTTTTACACTTTCTAATCCCTTTTCCAGCCCTAATCGCTTTTCAGCCCTAATCGCCTTTTCAGCCCTATTGTATTTTAATATTATTTTCTTTCAAACCCTAATCTCCATCCAATTAAAAAATTATTTTTTCAAACCCTAATTTTCAAATCTTATTTTTTTCTAAATAATCCTGGTCTAGCTATGGAAAGTCAGTGTTCAAAGGAGGACGAGGTTCAGAAGATTTCTACTTCAGTGTTCGTTACTAATTTTCCAAATCAATTTACAGCTAAAGAGCTTTGGAATACCTGTAAACAATATGGGTATGTTGTTGATGCTTTTATCCCCAATAGAAGATCGAAAGCAGGTAAAAGGTTCGAATTTGTACATTTCATTAAAGTCTTTGACGCAAAGCGTTTGGTGAATAACCTATGTACGATACGGGTTGGTCGACACAAAATTCATGCTAATGTTGCTCGGTTCCAGAGAGTCTCCATGAATAATAGCAGTAGTCAATTCAAAAAGAATAAGGTCAAGAGGAATCATACACACGATGTTAGTATAGATAAAAGGACTAAGGGGATGCTGTCAAAGGACCTCAATCAATGAACATGGGGATGGAGAGTAACCCGGTATTGGTGTTTGATGAATCTTGCGTGAATCAGCAGGTTTATGCTTATTGTCTACTGGGTAAGGTAAAGGAGTTCGCTTCTTTAACAAACTTGAAAGTGGTTTTGGTTAGTAAAGGTTTTAATAATGTTAAACTCAAATATATGGGTGGCTTTTGGGTAATGTTAAAATTCTCATCAGAAGAGGTAAAAATGAAGTTTCAATCTAGCGTGGGTATTGGTACTTGGTTTTCTCAACTTCAGCAAGCTTTAAGCGACTTTATAATCGATGGGAGGGTCACTTGGGTGGAACTCGAGGGCATTCCATTAAAGATGTAGAGTGAGAATACGTTTAAACGAATTGCTTCCAAATGGGGTGTTCTATTGCATGTGGATGACCAGGAGGAAAGATGCTTTCACGGGAAAAGAGTATGCATAAACACAACTGGTTACTTTAACATTTTGGAGTCATTTAAAATTATCTATCAAGGCAAGGCATATTGGGTGCGTGCTAAAGAAATCCCTGGCTGGGTTCCTGATTTCATAGATGAAAATGATGAGGTAGATGAGTCTGATGACGAATCATTTGAAGGAGAACCAAATGGCGATAATTTGAATAATGGTGACGATGTGAGAGGGGAAAATGAGATCGATGAGGTTCCTGACAATATTTTTGAGGAGAAATTATTTAATACTAATGATGATGAGTCTTCTGTTGAAAATAAGGAGATGCGCTCAGAGGACCCATTCAATATCTATTATTTACTTAAAACAAAAAATAGATAACAAAAAAGGTTCTAAGGATGCTGATAGCTTGAAATATCCTCCTGGCTTTACGCCACGAGATGATATAGAAGGTGGTGAAGTGCAATCTATTAAGAGGAACGTTCCAGTAGATGAAAGAGATGAGGGTACTCATAATATTCATGAGGAAGTCGAAGCCTCTAGAGCAAAGAAATTTGATTCGAAGAAAAATTCAAAGTGGGATGGTATGGAATCTGTTTGCTCGGGCCATTTTAAAAACTCGGAAACCCCACATTCAGGTGGTTCTATACTGCTTTTGATGGACGAATTGGTTAAGGTGGGCCAAACTATGGGCTACAATATGGAGGGGTGCATGAAAAATATAGAAGAGATTATTGAGTCACAAGGAGTGAATGGTGTTCATCGATGAACTTTTTGTCTTTGAATATCTAAGGCCTTGCCCAAAAGGCTAAAAAAGATTGGTAAAGGAGTTATGTGTGAAAAATAAGGTGAATTTTTATCGTTACAAGAAACAAAAATGGAGGATATTGAGCTTTTTGATATTAAGAGGTGTTGGGGAAACTTTGTTTTTGATTATGTTCATAGTGCTTCGGTGGGAAACTCGGGTGGGATTCTTTGTGTTTGGGACTCTAATTCGCTTAAAAACTCAATACTATTGTTTCGGATTATTTTGTTTTGATTAGAGGTGTATGGGTGCCTAACGGGAAACAAATGTTTATTATCTCGGTGTATTCTCCTCAAGAATTATCCGAAAAAGATGTTGTGGGATTATTTATCCCATGTGATTGCTAATTGTAAAGGTGAGGTGGTTATTATGGGGGATTTTAATGAAGTTCGAAACAAAGCTGAAAGATTTGGTTCGGTGTTCAATGTGCAAGGTGAAAACGCTTGTAATATGTTCATTTCGAGTGCGGGTTTGGAGGAGGTCCCTCTCGGAGATTGCTCTTTCACGTGGTGTCATAAATCTGCTACAAAGATGAGTAAGCTTGATAGATTTCTAATCTCTGAAAGTTTAATAAGCTTGTGTCCTAATATTTCAGCCATCACCTTGGACCGTTTTTTATCTGATCATCATCCTATTTTATTAAGGGAGTCAAAGTATGATTATGGGCTTATTCCTTTTTGATTTTTTCATTATTGGTTTGAAGTGGATGGCTTTGTTAAGCTGGTCGAAGAAACTTGGAATGAAGCACCAGGAGATACATCTAATGCTATTCTCAACCTGATGAAAAAGTTAAAGTTTCTTAAAAAGAAGATACGTGCTTGGAACATTGAAAAGAAGAAAAACTCCAAAACCAGTTTGCTTACTTCTAAATTGGAGTTAGCTGAGCTCGATGCAATTATAGACAAAGTGGTTTGGCAACGATGACTTATCAAATAAAAGAAATAAATGTTGTTGAATCGATTCTAAAAGTTGAAAAATTACAATCGATTGAGGCGGCTCAAAAGGCTAAGATTAAGTGGGCAATTGAAGTTGATGAGAATTCTAAATATTATCATGGGATTCTTAATAAATAAAAAAAATAAACCAGCTCGCTATTCGTGGTGTTTTGGTAGAAGGAAATTGGATTAAGACTCCTGCTTTGGTGAAAAGCGAATTTCTATTCCATTTTAAATCTCGATTCCAGCAACCTCAACAGGCTCGTCTTAATATCACCATGGACTTTCCATGTAATCTTTCTTCTACTCAACAAGCTGATCTGGAGATCGAAGTGACGAATGAGGAGATTAAAAGGGCGGTTTGGGATTGTGGGGTAGACAAATCTCCTGGACCGGATGGGTTTACTTTTGGCTTCTACCATCGTTTCTGGAAGCTTATTGAAAATGACGTGGTGGATGCGGTTAAGCTTTTCTTTCATCTTCTTTTATAGCTCTATTCGAAGATCAGGATGATAATATGGTCAAAGATTTAGGGACCATCAGCTTAATGGCAGCTTTTTTAAAATCATTGCCATGATTTTGGCAAGTCGGCTTGTGTTTGTGTTGGTGGGTATTGTTTAAATGTGGTCACAATCGGCCTTTTTTGCGGATAGACAAATTCTTGATGGCCCTTTTATTTTAAATGAACTTTTTCAATGGTGCAAGTCGAAAAAGAAACAATCTATGATTTTTAAGGTGGACTTTGAGAAGGCTTTTGATTCGGTTCGATGGGATTATTTGGATGATGTCTTAAAAAAGTTTGGTTTTGGAGAAAAGTGGTGCGGTTGGATTCAAGGTTGCCTTCGATCTTCATGGGGTTCGGTAATTGTTAAAATGGGAAAGCCCCACGAGAATTTCATTCTACAAGGGCTAAATAGGTGACCCGGCTTTCGCCTTTTTTATTTATTCATGATTTATGAAAGTTTACATATTTCGTTTCAAAGAGTAGTGGATGCAGGTATGTTTAAAGGTGTTGTGCTTGGTCATTCGATGCAGCTATCTCACATGTTTTATGTTGATGATGTGGTTTTTGTGGGGCAATGGAACGACTCGAATATAGACACTATCGTGCACGTTTTGGATTGCTTTTATCGTGCATCGGGTCTTCGTATTAATATGAGTAAGAGTATATAAAAATAAAAAAAATTTATGGGGATTTCTGTGGGGCAGAGGAAATAAATGTTTGATTTTCACAGCAGCTTAAATGATTGTTCCATTTTGTTTTATTTTAAAGTGTGGTCGCTATCAAGGCCCCTTTTTTCTTATTCTTGGCTCGAAGTGGGATGGGATTAGGTCTCGTTATTCGATCTTGGAATATGATAGTTGATTCAATGATTTGTGGCCTATATCTAAATGGAAGATGAGCTTTTATCGATTGGAGGGTAGACTAACGCTCTCAAGTCAAGTTTTTTGGATCGATGCCGTTATTATCAATTTGTCTACTGTTTAGTTCTTTGAAGGTTTACAGCGTATGGAATCCTTTCGTTGGTATTTTTTCAATGGAGCAAATCTGAGGAAAAAAGTCGATGTAGGGTTAAATGGAAAAAAATGTCTTGGCTTCAAAAGGGAAAGGTGGTCTTGGTGTTTCAAGCTTATATGCGTTGAATAGAGCTCTCATGTTTAAATGGGTGTGGCGGTTCATAACTCAAAGAACCTCGTTATGGACAAGGGTCATCAAAGCGATTCATGGAGATGATGGGAAATCGGTAAAAGGTAAAAGTTCTAAAGCTGCTTTTCCGTCCATTTGGCTCGACATTGTTCATGAGATGGAGATATTTAAGAAACAAGGAATTGACGTTTACAGTTTTATTCATAAAAAGTTAGGAAATGGGAAGGATACTACTTTTTGGGAGGAAGTTTGGCGTGAAGACAAGGCTTTTAAATACAAGTTCCCAAGATTATATGCGTTAGAAACCTGTAAGGGTATTGACGTTGCTGCCAAATTAACCTATATAAGTTTGGATTATTCCTTTCGTCGCTATCCTAGGGGTGGTGTGGAACAAGCCCAATTTATTGATTTGCGGACAAAGGTTACAGATATATCCCTTGTCAATATGAGAGACCGGTGGACGTAGGCTTTAGAGGGCTCGGGCGACTTTCCATTGCTTTCGGTTTAGGAAAATTGATTGAGATTAAAAAGGTTACCGGATGTATCTTCTAAAACTCGTTGGATCAAAGCAATTCCTATAAAGATAAATGTTCATGCATGGAAAGTGCGGTTAGATTGTTTACCTACTCGAATCAATATTTCTCGTAGAGGTATATATATTGAGTCTATTCTTTGCCCTATATGTGATAATGCGGTGGAATCGTCTAGAGTCTAGACACTTATTCTTTAATTGCCCTCTAGCTAGAGAGATTTTTCGGAAGATTGTTTGTTGGTGGGACGTTACTTACATGGAAGTGTCTTCGTACGAAGAATGGTTGATTTGGATCCAAAACATTAAGTGCATCTTTGGTTCGACGACTCCCTCTAAGGCGATGATGTTTGAAGATGTGGTGTCGAGATCTTTTTATTGGTGTCGTTATAGATGTAATGTTTCTTTTAGTAGGATCGATTGGATGAAAAACCCTTCTCTTGTTTGTTTGTAATTTTTTAGCTCCTTGCTAGTTGTTTTAATAATATCCGCCGTTCAAAAAAAATATTTGGTAAATTAGCTGTCGATTGTAATTATAAGATGTAAAATGACTTGAAATGACATATTTAAATAAATTATATTATGGTTGGAGGGTATATCAGTAATTTACAGACTTAACAACTCCTAACAATTTTAAAAGCTTCATCAATCAGCTTTTTATTTAGGAGCTACTTGTTTAAAATAAAAGCTTAAAGTTAATGCATCCAAACAGAGCTATTTATTCAGGAAAAAATTATTTTTGCAACAAAAAGCTTACAGCTCTACAAAAAGCTTCAAAAAAGCTCATGCCAAACAGACCCTTAATGTAAGTTTGTAACACTCTTGTGATTGAAAATGTCAATGAAAATTATTTAATAACAGTTGTAATATTTAATTATGATTTTCATGTTTATATATTTTGTTTTGTTTAATTTAATATATTCTTTTATAATTGAAAAAATAAAATAAAATTATAAATATAAAAAATAATTTGGATAATCATATAAAATTATAATGAAAAAACAAATTTAATAAAAAATACAATAACTAGAGTTCTATAAATTATTAGTATAATAAATAAAAGTATATATAGTGAAAATAATGATTAACAAAATACACTAATGATTTAACACAATAAATAAGGGTACACGTAGTAAAAATAATGATTAACAAAATACACTAATGATTAACACAATAAATGAGGGTACACACAGTAAAAATAATGGGTCCATTTAAAGTGACCCTATATTTATCCTCTCTCCTCTCATTTATTTATTTACACTCTTTCTTTCTTGGGTAAATTACACCTTTGGTCCCTGTATTACACCCCGTTTGCCCGTTTGATCCCCAGATAATGGGGACTCTCATATAGGGTCTTTTTTGGACACTTTTCATATCTGTTTGGTCCCTGAAGCCCCGTTATGTCCAACGACAGTTATCTTCGTTGTTAGCCTCGCCACGTCGCCTTTCTATTGAAGGGCACAATCGTCTTTTCACATTTATTATTTGGTTGCACGTTTGGTCCCTGACCCTTAGTGTACTACAATACCTGTTACTGTTCCATTTTTTGTCGTTTAGCGCTCGCGCTTTTGGTCCCTCAGGTCTATTTTTTCTCGCCTTTTTCCTTTTCACCAAAACACCTAACTAGTGATATAACACATTCTAAAATGAAGTTGCACGTAATTTACATACCAACTTGTGATATACATTACCAAGAAAATTGTGATTTGTTTTGTTTTTAAAAATCACGTGCTGTTTCATAAATCGCATGTGATTCTCACAAATTCACTCTATGATTTTTAAAGTAATAAATCACGTGTGATTTACTGTGATTTCATAATTCATAAAGCGCATGTGAATTTACAAATTTTTACGTTCCGTGATTTTTAATGTATAGAAATCACATGGATTTTCTTTTGAATCTTGTGCGATTTTGATTCTAGGTGAATAATTATAAAAAAGTCGTCGTAAGTTTATAAAAAGTTGTCCGTCTATAGAAAGATAATTTAATTCTCTTCGCGATGGTATAATTAAATTTACGTCAAACGAAAAAGAATGCACCATGGTGACGAATATTTTTTTATCTTTCTTTAAGGGGCACTTCTATATACTTTCGACGAACTTTTTTTCCAATTTTTTTTTTCAATCACGTCTGAAAAAATCACATGTGATTTGTATCACAATCACATGTGATTTCGTAAAATCACATGTGATTTTTTCAGACGTGGCTGAAAAAAATAATCGAAAAAAAAAATTCGTCGAAAGTTTATAGAAGTGCCCCTCTATAGAAAGATGATTTAATTCTCGTTGCGATGGTATATTTCGTTTTGTGTAACGATTAATAGTTTGTGAGATATTTAATTTTAAAAAAATATGATGAAAGTGGATTTTTTAATTAAATTAAAATAGGAATTAATTTAAACCATTAGATGAAAATAAAATGGATGGTTGAGATGAAGTGGATTGTTCTTTAATTAGATAGTGTTCTACATAGAAATTTTAGTAAATGGTGAAACTGGTTGTAAAGAGAGAAAATTGAAAGTACACTCATTTAATAGCGATGAATACGATTTTGAGTGTCCTTTATTGCAATTAGCCCAAAAGATTTTTGTGTCGCTTATGTAATGTGCATTAAACAAATCATTAGACATTACACAAGTGGTAACCAAATAACGTTTTCAATACATAACTTGTCATACGACCATAACAAATCTTTGTATATCATTAATAAAAAGTACTCTATTATTCCGGATAAAGTGGTTTTGCTAATGGAGATAATTGTAGATTATAAATTTTACTATGAAACACACAAGTATAAATTCATGGATCCGTCAGTTTATGGTTATTGAAACCCACAAGATGATTTTTTCTATTTTATATTACTAGCAATATACAATAGGGTTTTAAAGCACAATTTCTTTTCTAGATGTGCCTTAAACTATTACATATATAAAATTTTATTTTCTGCATTATTATGTCTTAATTATTGAGCTTAACATGACAAGAAAAAGGGTGATTGGGTTTTCATATTATTTAGTTTTGTTTGTAAATAAATATTTTTTTTCTGTAAAATGATATGAGTAACATTGGACATTAGTTAATGTTGTAAATAGATTATCATTATTTGCTAGAATAAATGATTGGCAAAACGCAAATATTTGCATTTTTATTTATGCTATTTATCCAAATACTTGTATGACTTTTTTTTTTTTTGCAATAATACTCCGTATTAGTTGGTATTCATTTTAAAGAAAGATCACTATGATGATTCAATAGGTAAAAGTTGTTTGCAAAACAAAAACATCATTATTTATGCATATCGAAATGAAGACAATTACATACTTTCGGACTAAGAGTTTGTTAATCGAGTAAAAGTCGTTCCTTGTATATTTAAACTTTTTGTTTACATGAGAAAAGTACTTTGATTTAAAAGATCAAATTTTTATGTTAAAGCTAAGTAATTAAGTATTTGATGGTAACCTTAAGATACTTTTATTTTAAATAAACAGATATCTCAAAGAGATTATTATATCTCCTAGTGGCACAATGGCCTCCACATATTATTGATAAGGGGATTAGGTCATATTAATTTGGTACTTCATTGGAGAGCATGTGCCTTAAACATGTAATTAGGGGCACCACCATAGGTGTCTTTGGGTGTGAGAAGGTGAGGGGACAAGTTCCAAATGCATATGGTTGTTACAAATTACAATATTTATCATCTAAACAAACTAGTTAGTAATTAGTAACTGTTTAGATGAATTTACCTCTCCAATTGGTTCTCATCTAACCAAAGAGTCAGTTTCTCATAAGTATTTTGTATTTGATTCAGTTTATGTAGTAGACTTGTACAAAATGTATTTATCAGAAATTTTGAAAAATTATAGAGTATTTTCCAAATAAGGTTAGGGTACTTTATAAGTTGACAACATATGCAGAATTGCAGCAGAAGATCTATGATACATAGATATCATATCTTACACCTAACACCAAGAAGAAGTTATAAGTAATTACAATATTAATGGAAAAGATAAGATTCAAAGAAAATAGATTTTGTGATAATAACAAAGTTGCATTGCAACTTTCCAACTAGGCAAAGATGAACAAGTAATATACACCCTAGCAAGTAGCAAAATCCCTTCTGTCTTTCACACTAATTCTCCATTTCCAACTTCTTTCACCATTTAAAAATTCTCTTAGTTTTCTACAACTTTTTATTCCAATATAAAATCTTTTTTATATGCCTATCAACTTAATAGTAACTAAAGTTGTAAAAATTAATAACCAGCCGATTCATCTTGAAGTATTACTTACAAGTTAGAATAAAATTGCCATCAAGTTTTTGTTTCTTTAACATATTTATGTACTATTATCAATAGAAATTATACTAATTTGCAAATAGATTTGTTTTTATTGAACCAATATTATACATATTTCATTGATAATTAAGTAAAGGGCAAATCGCATAAAAAGGTACCCATCTTAGGTTCAATGTCAAATAAAGGTACTCATATATTTTTTTTTTCTCAATTTAAGGTATCGATTTTTTTTTGCAACGTTAGACAATTAACAGGTTTTTCGGTTACATTTCTAACAATCGTTATTTTATTATTGCATAGTTAGTCCTTTATATGATTTTGTTAAAAATTATACACGTTTTATACACACATTTTTTACACGTTTTTATACACACATTTTTTACACGTTTTTGTACACACACTTTTTACACGTTTTTATAAAAATATGTGTATAAAAATGTGTGTATAAAAATATGTGTATAAAAACGTGTAAAAAATGTGTGTATAAAAACGTGTAAAAAATGTGTGTATAAAACGTGTATAAGTTTTAAAAATAAGTAGAAAATATTTTCGTTAATAAAATAATATAAAGGACTAACGATGCAATAATAAAATAACGATCGTTAGAAATGTAACCGAAAAACCTGTTAAAATACTAACTTTGCAACAAAAACAAAGATCGATACCTTAAATTGAGAAAAAATAAAATGAGTACCTTTAATTGACATTGAACCTAAGATGGGTATTTTTTTATGCGATTTGCCCTTAAGTAAATTCTTTGCACACCAAGTCAAATGTTGAAATGTTCCTAGGACGTAGAGAGCATCGAATTTTGTATTTCTAGTTTCTACACATTTGTAACAAGGTTTTAACCGTTTATATTAGTTGTGTTGTAAATGAGCAATGTATAAGCTAATCCGACGCACCGACTTAAACAAAATTCAAGTTAGGTCTTGAATGTTGAATCGATCAAATTTGAAACGAGTGAGTTCAAGTACCTCACTTGGTGTATGCTACTTCAAAACGCCACAAGCTATAATCCCAAAAACGCTAAAAGATATAATCAATCAAAATTACTTAGTTTGTTTATTCTAGGGTAAATGCTATAGAATACCAAGCTACTTTTCATTTTAACCCGTTTTGAACAACCTACTTTTTTATTACCGATATTACTAAGCTACTTTCAAATTTTGGTTCAATATGAAACACTTCTCCATCATATTATCCACGTCGATTTTGTTTTTATTTCCACGTCGATTTTGTTTTTATTTCCACGTCGATTTTGTCTCGTAAACGCATATGTTTTAACTTCTGACCATTAAATGGTCGGGTAAATGCAGTTTTGATGCGGAAGTCGGGGATTCAAATGACGCTCCAATATTTCTTAATCGTGGCTAGCACGATTTACTCCATTGTATGAGGCTAACGTGACCTTGCTGAGATCACGAAACTTATCGTGGTCACAATCTACATGTGATGATGAAACTATACGTGGATAATATGATGTGGAAATAAAAACAAAATCGACGTGGATAATATGATGGAGAAGTGTTTCATTTTTTTTTTGAACGGCGACTTATATTAAGAAAAACTAGCAAGGAGCTAGAAATTACAAAGAAATAAGAGACGGGTTTTTATACCAATCGTCCCAGCTAAACAAAGTATTGCATCTATACCGACACCAGGTCAATAAGAACAAACACAATAATCTCATCAAAAAAAACGTCTGCTTTTATATTTGGGCTCAAAATGGCCTCGAACATATTTCCATATTACGAAAATTCCATAGAAGCCACCACATATATCACAAAATAAATACCTTGGAACAAGCTTTTATCTTCTACGGCAGTTTTACATTCATATCGATCCAAACCTCCATTCTCCGTAAGAGTATAAGAAATCCATAAAAGGCTACGTCCCACCACCCGATTTATTAATTTTAGAAATATTACTTTGCCGTGATACAAGCGAATGAACAAATGATCATTGGTTTCAACCCGACATCACAATTTCACACAAATAGAGACTCAATATCTAATAAAACCACGTCTGTAAATGTAAATCTAGTAGGGTAGCGGAGTTCTCATAAACCTTCCAAGCGAAGGTGTTCACTTAGTTGGGAAACATATCGAATCCACCAAGTCCTATAGATCACCTTCGGAAGTAATATCGCGAATCATCATGTATTCAAGACGAAGCCACGTATATACCACCATAATTGTTCAATGTCCAAAGACCCTGAATCAGGTGAGACCTAATTCAAGCCCACAGATTAATCACTTCGCTAACTCTTCAACTGAGTTGAGTTCCACCTCTCCTCTCGATGACTACGAACGAATGTACAAACTCAGGATGGCAAGTTTTGACCTACTGTAATTTTTTGCTGTTTCGAAAGCAAACGCTCTACAGGGAATCTATTCTTAAGCTTTGCCCCCCAAATCAACAGCCACACGTCATCCAGAATAAATCGAAAGGCCAATCCCAAGTTTCTTCTTCATGAACAAAAGCAAGGTTAATACCCTTTTTCCTCAATCCTCCTAATACCTCTTTAAAAATATTATACCAACATGAATTATAGCTCTTTACCCCGAATTCTCATCAAGCTTTCTTTCCATTGGCTTCCTTGAAATCCTTGATAAACACAAGACCCAAAGCGTAGGCTCATGGGCTAAATATCTCAAAACCATATTAAATATCAATCCTCTATTAAGAGCATAAAGACTAAAAAAATACCTAGACCACCGTTATCTTTAGGAGCAAAAATTTGAAAGTAGCTTGGTAATATCGGTAATAAAAAAGTAGGTTGTTCAAAACGGGTTAAAATGAAAAGTAGCTTGGTATTCTATAGCATTTACCCTTTATTCTATTATAACAAAGGATCACAAACTTTGGTGTAATAATACTTTTGCAAAAATGCTATGATTGTTTTGTAGTTTGGTACTAACCATGTTCTATTTATAGCAATTAGATACATATACTTCTATTCTAACAACAAAGGAAAATGGGTATTATGGAACCCTGCAACTAATCAATCATAGTAAAAGATATGACAATGACTTATATGTCATATTGTCATGTAATGAAACTTTCACATTCTTTGATATTTGTTGTTTCTCATTTTAGAAAAAGTTTATTACATATTATTCCTTTTACACTATTAAAGCCACGCTTATTTATAATGATAATTTTTCTGCTTTTATGTTATATTTGATTTTTTGAAGAACAAAATAATATCTCTCAAAATTTAGATAGATTTATGTTGACCTGAAACTATTTGTTTTCAATACTCTCTAAAATCACACAAAAAAATCTTTTAGACCCATATATATAAATGGATAATAGATACGTTTAGGCATTGTTAAAAAATATTGGTATATGTTATAGATGAGAAGTCATAAGTGGCCTTAGCTTGAAAGCTATGGTACCCACAAATGTCAACGTTGTGATACAACATAAAAATTTTATTCAAAGTCAAGAACGAACCCATGCCTTTAGTAACGATATGTGGCTTTTACAAAGGTTATCCCATCAACTGAATAAATACAAGAAAATTGGTTTATATGGTTGTTCCAACGGACCTTCAATTTGCAAAACAAATTGGATAAGGTTACTCATCTAAAGGAATGATATAGTTGTTTTTTTTAACATATTTAAATTATTTTGCAATTTTCAGAAAAATGGAAAACGAGATTCTTCAATAAACTCATTTTAGCATAACTGTTCTTAACAACTCATAAAAAAACAAATTGCTATAAACAATAATTTAATTCAATTATTGTTTTTTCACCGTGGAAAAGAATAAGTTATGTTCCAACTTTGTCAAACTATAGCAGTACTATATAAATCCCGATGTGATTTTCTTGAATCTTTAAAAGATCATATAACTTTGAATATCCATTTAGTAAATTACAGTGTATATAAGTAAGTTATAGGTGCAAATTGGGGCTTATAATGCCGTCAACTGCGTGGCATTTTTTTAACGGCGGAATTTTATTAAAAAACTGGCAAGGAGCTAGGAATTTACAAGATTACAAGATGAGGGTATTTAAGGCAATCGGTCCAACTAAAAGAAGCCTTACATTTATATCTACACCAATAAAAAGAACGGGACACAATATCCTCAAAAAGAGACACCTTCGTAGGAAGATCTGAACCAAAAATACTCTTGTTGCGAAAATTCCAGATAAACCACCACATAATATAGCAAACTCCTTCGAGCAACTTTTTATACTTAGTGTGAAGACGAATATTCAAAAGCCACTCTAACCATTCCTCATACGAAGAAACCTCCATGAAATTGACATCACACCAGCTAGTGATCTTATGAAACACCTCTCTAGCTATATGGCAAGCGAAAAAAATATGACTAACCGATTCCACCGCCTTATCACATATAGGACATAAAATAGAGTATATATTCATGTCACGTCTAGAAATAGATGCGTTCAAATAATCCAATTATTGTTGTATTTATGTTTTAGGGTTAATTCCATAGATAACTCAACAACTTATCAAAATTTTCATAGTTAGGTAACGAACTTTGAAAAATACCATGATTACTCATGAAACTTGTTATGACTTGTTAAAATAGGTAATGTTACTTGTTGAGTGACATATCACCATTATGGGCCCACTATTCCTTCTTATATCAAAATAAAACCAGTTCACCAACCTGCTTCCATTTCAATTATTAGTTTAGTACTACGTACGTAATGTTACATTGTCTGCTGAAACAAAACTTTTTCCAACTGTTACTTTTCATCACAAAAGCCACCATCCCCAAGATGATGAAACTGCCACCTTGTAACGACTCTGGTAACTGCGTAGAAGCCGACACAAGTCAGCGAGTTATGCTCTACACAACCCTTTACACCGTAGCACTTGGTGGTGGTAGCATAAAATCAAATGTGTCAGGATTTGGGTCTGACTTTGACAAGTCAGACCCGAAGGAAGAGAAAGCTATGGTCTACTTCTTTAATAGATTTTACTTCTGTGTTAGCCTTGGGTCTCTTTTCGCAGCGACTATAATGGTGTTTATATAAGATAAAGTGGGTTGACAATGGGGGTATGAAATATCCGCTGGAACCAGTTTTTATTGATACAAGAAAGCGCAAAGGAACCCGTTAACTCTTATATGGAGAGTGGATTTTTCGGCTTAGAAAAATAAGAGATTATCTCACCTTGATCATCCTAGCTTCTTAAATGGCTACAACTCCTCAAGGGCCCTATATACAGATGGAATCTATGAGCACAACACTACGTTTGAGTACTTTAGCTATGGGATTTTATGTGAGTAGTTTTTTTAGTGTGGATTACAAACAAGATAACTTATGGAAACTAGCTCAAGAATGAGTTCGATCACTAAAAGTTGAATAATTTCTATTGGACCTTGAAACGTTCGATTAGTGAAAGTTGATTTTTTGATTGAGAATTGAGAACTAGGGTTATAAAAAGGGGGATTTTATGTGGGTCGGGTTATAAAAAGGGGAGGGGGTAGGTTGTTAACTAATACTAACTGACAAAAAAATAAAAAAAAAAACTGACGTGTACAAGTATAGTCGGTTTCAGCCGGTAGCCCATGGCAAATATGGACAATATTGATGGTATTGAAATAAATTTGTAAGTTTCATGAATAATCATGGTATTTTTCAAAGTTCGTTACCTAATTATGAAAATTTAGATAAGTTCATGGGCTATCCATGAACTTAACCCTATGTTTTACAATTAAAATTACCCTGCCTCAATTGATTATAAAATCACAGGAAACAAACTAAACCAAGTGGTTATTATTGCAATTTAACAATTAAAAAGTTGTTGATATGTGTGAAACCATAGGGTAATCCGGCAATGTCTACATATGTAAAATATTTTTGTGAGATAGACGACCCTATTTGATTGTAAAATACTAGTAAAATAATACACTTCGTATCTTTAGCACATATTTTGAATATGGACATCATAGAAGAGACTTAAATCGTCGACTAAGTAGTTGATGATGTATAAGGCAAAAGACACCTTATAGATCACCCACTAAAATACAAAGGGCGGACGATGCCTCAAAACAAGGAAATGTATGCAAAGAGCGGACGCCGCCGTACTTGTATTTGATGAGGTGTAATTTTATACACTTTTTCAGGGTCATTTAACCCTTATAATCATGCAAAAATGCTTAAAATATGTGCTTAATCGTTTCTTTTTGTATTTTTAGCAATCAAAAGACATTTGAAGGAAATACACGTGACTTGGGCTCTATTTTGGATGAAACGGGACAAGAGTGCAACTTTTACCCAAACGAAGGCTTGAAGAATGATTTACATATGGTGGAGACGACGTTAAGAATACTTGCCACGCCGTTTGGATTTGCAAGCGATCGCGTCAGAAGAAATTGTGACGGCGTCTGGACTATAGCCGACATAAAGAACTCTAGAAGATTCTACGGCACGACGGCGTCATGATTTATTGAGACGCCATCGCGATTCTTTTCTTATATATAAAAAATCGATTTTAGGGTTTCATATAGCATATTAGGAGTGGATTTCGGTAGAGAACGATTTGTAGCTAACTTTGGGAGTATTTTAGGGTTTCCCAGCCCTTTTGTACCTTTCCTAATCGCTTGTTTCAATATAGTGAAGTTCTTTTATCATTTAATATTTTAATATGTCTTATTGTTTGATTGGTTATTGTGCTTTACTTATCTTTAACATGCTAGGCTAGATCTCATTAGTTTTTGTATATGAATTGGTATGTAGATCCTAACAATATTGCTTCTTGATTGATGTGTGTGCATGTTTAGACTCTAGAACCCTAGTTACTTACGTGTATCGAAGATCTATAGCGGCATGATTGTGTAGAAAGGATTTCATTGGTAATAGTCTTCATACTACCTTACCCATCTATGGATGACCCCTTTTAAGTATTTTAATGCGCGTCTATCTCGCTAGAGGCCTTGTAACAGTCTTCATACTACCTTACTTATGCGTTTCCCGAGCAAGGTATCACGTTGACGGCGTTTTCGTGTAATTCGTTATGCTTCTCGGAAATACTTACACATACATCACAAGTGTGACAAGGCAATAAAGTTAGGGGAAGCATACTAAGGATCATGCATAATTTAGTAAACACTTCTCTTTCATCATACGAATTCTCCATATTAGTTTAGTTTAATTATTAGATAATTAGTTTAAATCAAACCCCCTTCAAACCCGAGATTTTACTTTCTTTTATAAAATATAAAAAATACAAAAATATTCTTCTTTCAACCTATAGACCTTAGTTACGTTTAGTTTGAACCTTCACACGCTATTCCCTTAGAGAACGATAACAACCCCCCGTGTCTTGCCTATACTACACTACAACGGTTAGGTACACTGCCTAGGGAGTTGTAAAACTTAGTGGAGTTTCACAACCTCATCAAAGTTTTTGGCGCCGCTTCGTGGGGAATAGTATAGGTTCCGAATTTTATTTAGCCTAGGTCTACTCGCTTGAATCCTTTCAAGTGAGATTTTTATTTTCTTTTTATTAGCTTTCTTGTAGTCTATCTTTTCTTTGTTCCTTTTGTTCGCCTAAACCGCCGCCATGACTCGTAGCACCATTAACTGACAAAACCACTCGACGAACCTAAAAGAGAAATAAATCGGTGTAGAAAATTCGCCCGCCGTCAATAACAAAACGAATCTTTAGCTATAGCCGGAAGGAACCTTTTTGATGATGATGCATCATCATCCGTCAATATAGAACCAAAAACCGCACAGGCTCCCAAAAGCCTGTACGAACGCTCATTTTTAAACCCGTCCGGATTCCAAAATCCAACTGTTCTCCCCAAAGAGCAAACAGGAACCATTGTAAACTCTCGCGATATTTGGTTAATCTAAGGCGTTTGTGAATTCCAAGGTTTAGAAAGCGAGAACCTCTTCTAGCACCTTAAGCTCTTCCTGAGCATAGTGGACAACATACAAGCTGACAGAGCTACAAAAGACGAATCTAGGCTTCGATTCTTCCACTTCACCCTAAAAGGCAAGGCAAAAGAATGGCTTGATAGGCTGCCTCCCGCCTATGTCACAACATGGGAACAATTAGTTTCCAAATTTCTAAACAAATTCTTTCCCCCAGAACGCACGGCGTTCATTCGTGACAAGATCCTTTGATTCTACCAAGAAAACGACGAACCCATTAAGGATGCCTGGAGACGTTTCCAGAATTTGCTTCAACAAGCCCCTCACTATGGGATAAGAAGGTGGATTTTAGTTTAACTATTCTATGATTATGTGACCCCCAAGGATAAAAAGAAACTAGATCAGTTCACACAGTTCCGTTTTAGTTCACTTAATGAAGATGAAGGATGGAATCGCATAGAAGAGTTCGTTCAATATCAAGATGATTTGTGGGATGAACCGTCACCACCCATGAATGTCTCATTCATTTCAGAACTAACTCTTAATGGTCACCTAAAAAAGGTTCATCAACAACTTTCCTACCTCACATCAGCTACCAAAAAAAACCTTGAAAAACCCATACATCATCTGCGACATTTGTGGTGGATCCCATGAGGCCGATGAGTGTGACCAAGTTATACCACGCGAGCAAGTATGCTTATCTGGTGAGGATATTTATAACGACCATTCTCTTCTAAGATTTAATCAAAACAATGACGTTCCCCCTTAGGGAAATTCGAGAAGAAAAGAAAAAGGAGAAGATGGTCCCGACTGGGTCATTAGGAGTCAATTTGGGGATAAATTGGCCAATTTTATAATGGAAAAGAATCTCCACTTAAAGGGGTTGGGAAAATGCTGTATAATAGAGAAACGACATGCACAAACAATTCTCTCAAATCCTCTCCACCCTCGAGAGTAAAACACAGGCCCCACACCTCAAGGAACCAACGCTCGCCATCACTACCTCGATCAAGGACCACCATACGCGATCCACCCCACCCGTCTGCTCCAACCCCATCCACGCCACATGGAATAACTGCTGAGGAAAGACATGAGGGTGAGGAAACTCCCACAAACTCAGATGACGGAGTCCAGAAATCGCCCACCTTGTACCACCCCTCTAAATCATCTCATATACCCTTCCCGTCCCGATTAAAAAAGTAGAAAAAGGATGATGAAGATTAGCGGATCCTATCTATCTTTAGATAGATCCACATCAACCTACCCTTCCTTGAAGCTATGATCCGCATGCCTTTCTTTGAAAAAGCAGCCTCGCCGGTCAAGCTTAGTGAGGAATGCTCAGCCGGTCAAGCTTAGTGAGGAATGCTCAGCTGTCATCTAAAGAAGCTTGCCCCAGAAGGAGGGAGATCCAGGAAGTTTCACACTATCGAGTCTTATCGGACCCTTGCCAGTAAAAAATGCCCTGGCTGACTTAGGAGCAAGTATCAACCTCATGCCGCATTCTCTTTTCTGAAAACTAGGGATCTCTAAACTTAAACCAACCAGAATAAGTATCCAGTTGGCTGATCAGTCAATTAAGTATCCCAATCATCTTAGGGCGACCTTTCCTCGCAACGACTCGAGCCCTGATTGATGTACACGAAGTAAAGCTAAGTCTCAGAGTCGATAGCGAGATCGTCACCTTCAACATCAGGAAGTCTATGAAAATAATAATAAATCTTAAAGATTCTTTATATAAATTCAAGGATCCTATCTTAAAAGCAGGCAGTAGCAAGTAAACCCACAGACTCGAGAATATATACATAAAAGAAGGGGTGTGCCGCAGTTTAAATATGAGTACGACATGCCTAGTATCTAAAGAGATGGAAAATTTCATAGAGGTGGAAAATTTCACAAATTGGAAAAAGAGGTTCATGTGCCATATCATTGGTATTGAACCTCAATTTGATAATATCATCAAAAATGGTCCTTTTATTCCCATGGTAGCTGGTTAAAGGAAGCCAGAAGGATAATGAACTGCAGATTAGAGAAAGGATGCTAACTTAGATCAGCGTCTCAAAAGTCTCATCATGTTCGTCCTTCCAGATTACCAAATAAATTATGTCATAAATTGCTTAACTGTTAAATCAACATGGGATGACCTAATACTATATCACGAGGATAAGTGCCCCTCTGATGTGAAATAAAGTAGGGTCATGGACCTGAAGTTGTGCTATAACACCTTCAAATTCAAAAAGGTGAATCTCTAACATAAACTTTCACTAGATATAAAGATGTGATGAATGAGTTAGTAAATGATGGCATCAAACTTTCAAAGCTTGAAATAAGTACTGGCTTTATAAATGGGTTACCAAAGAAGTGGCTAAGTTTCTGCCAAAGCCTTAGAAACACAAATCATGTG
>BQNB010035304.1:0-40936 GCA_026074375.1 Tanacetum coccineum | reverse complement strand
CACCTCACCAAGTAAGGTGAGGTGGTTGGTTCATTTGTAAGAATTCCATTTGCAAGTAATTCAACCATTCCATTTTTTCCTCTCTTGACTTTCTCTCACTACTTTCTCTCTCTACAAATCTTCTCACCTCCTAGCTTATTTTCTTATTAATCTTAATGAAGTGAAGTGATTATTGGGTAACCGACAAACTTAAAAGAGCCAGTTTAGCCTTGATTTTTTGTATTTGGCTTCAAAGTCTTTGGTATGCCTTAGATCTGGTTGGTGCTAAGAAGAACTGAGAGGTTTTAGATGAATGGGTGACTGATATGAAGGAATTGAAGTTTTTGACCAACAGTCTCTTGCAAAGTGACCTTTCTTGCCACATTTGTGATATTGAGTTTGGTTAGTTGCTTTTGTACTGATGAACCTTTGAGTACCCTTTTTGAAGAATCTTTTAGACTTGGCTAAAAAAGCTCTTGCTTGATATTCTTCTTCTAGGTCATTTAAGTACTCCTGACTGCTTCTTGTATCCTCTTAATCATCAGGACTATCTTGAAAGTCCTGGACAATACTAGTAGAGAAGAAAGTAGTTGAAAAAGGTGTTGTAGAGACAAGAGATTTCGTCTTTTCAGTCTCATAAATAATGTCTATTAGGTTTTCTTTATATTTGAGTTTACCAAATAGAGAAGCAAGCTCAAAATATTTCACATGATTTGTGTTTCTGGGACTTTGGCAGAAACTTAGCCACTTCTTTGGTAACCCATTTATAAACCTAGTATTTATTTCAAGCTTTGAAAGTTTGATGCCATCATTTACTAACTCATTCATTAAAGCTTTGTATCTGGTGAAAGTTTATGTTAGTGTTTCACCTTCTTTGAATTTGAAGGTGTTGTAACACAACTTTAGGTCCATGACCCAACTCTCTTTTAGTTTATGACATAATTCATTTGGTCAATGGAAGGACAAACATGATGAGACTTTTGAGTCGCTAATCTAAGTTAGCAGCCTTTCTCTAATCTGCATTCCATTGTCCTTCTGGCTTCCTTTGATCAGCTACCATAGGTATAAAAGGACCATTTTTAATGATGTTTTCAAATTGAGGTTCAATACCAATGATGTGGCACATGAACCTCTTTTTCCGATTGGTGAAATTTTCCACCTCGAGTATAGGAGTAGAATTTAACTAGCCACCCCTATATTCAAGAGTTTGTGGTACTTCTGCTATCATTTAAGATGGATCTTTGATTTTAAAAATCTTTTGAGCAGTTATAAAAACTTTGAAAGGTTTTATAAATCAAAATGCTCTAATACCACTTGTTGGTCCCCTTGAATGTGATATAAGGTTTATCAAGGTAAACTAATCGCATTTCATGGCAACAAAGTGAGTTTTAAATAGATATATATGAACATTATAAAGAACAAGTTTAAAACACACAAAAGTAACTTTTCGATATATAAATTCTTATTAGAATCAAATAAAGAATTTATGACACACCCTGCTTACGGAATAGCAAGGTGGTTGAATGAAAATTGGGGTGTTATCTCCTTCAAACTTAAACTCTAACCAAAGTTAAGAGAGTAAAAAAGCAAACTACTTATGACTAGAACTGAAGCTTCAGCTTCAGCAGTTCTATTCAGTTTGTTTGAGAGATAAACGAATTCTTCAATGTGTATCACATTAATTAGAAGAGATAGCATTTACTCTCAATATCCATTTCCTTTTATAGGCAAAGGAATTAAGGTTTACAAGTTAACCTAGTACGCGTGTCATGCATCCAATGGGTGGTTGAGATACCATTTAATGCATACGTGCTCTAAAGTACCAGGTGCAGTCCTTTAGGGAGAGTTGTTGTACTTCTATACCAACTTTAGAAGTATCTTTTCCCAAGGAGATTGCTTTATTCCTTTTGACATAAATCAATCTTTTTTCGCCTTGTAAACCTTATAGAAGTGAAACATTTTGTTTCAATTTTTTGTTAAGGAGATAGACATCGTTCAGTTTGGAATTATCAACCAAGCTGAACTGAAGCTCTTACTAAGGTCTTGTCTTTAGTTTCTGTACCGCCACATAAACTGAAGTGAAGATGATCTTGATCTTCTAAGCACCCAAAGAACTAGAGCTGAAGCTTTTCTTCACTGACTCAAACTGAACATCCTTCAGTTTGACTATGCTTGGGGGATTTTATGTTTAAATCTACTAAGACGCTGAAGGGCTCAAGAACTGAACCTAATAGAAATTTAGAATTCCATTTCATAGGTCAACTAAAGTTCCATAAAAACGTTTATTTCTATCCTACGATCTTCTCATGTTTTGTCGATAACAAATCACAAAATCATTACAAGTAAAATTTAGAATGCTCAAGTTTTATACTAACAAGTTTTTTAAATTAAAAACCACATATCAAAAATACTTTCTACACATATTCTTTTCATATAAGTAACTTAGACTTTTATTTTTAGAAATTATGTAAATATTGTTTGCAATATTTTACATCATTGATGACATCATATCCTCTCCGTATCTTAGAGAAATCTATCAAGATTACACAAAATATTTCAAAATGGAGAGGGGGTGGGCTAATCTAGAGAATTAGGATTTTATGTCAACTGTCCATTTCCATGTAAAAAACACTAGACGTAACCCGATTGTGGAAAGGGAACCGGATGTAATAATCGGTGAATAGTAGACAACGTTCCATTAGAAAACACTGGCCAGTTCTCTTTTAGGAAAGGAACCGCCTAGAGCTGGTGAATAGTAAATAGTCAGTTCCATGTGTTTACACTGGTCGATACCCTATTAGGAGGGTACCACGAGAACCGTGCTACAGTGAAGAATTTTGCCTATAAATAGCAAGCTATTTCTTATGTTTTACACACCCATTCTCATTCTAATCTCACTCATAATATGATTTCTCTCTTATTTTCAGATCTAGATAGCTTTCATATATCATTTGTAGGTAATTCTCTTAATAGAAGAAATAGCCGAAATTGCATATGATACGATCAAGTTCAAGCAATCTTGTTTTGCATCTCCATCATCTCATCAAGATCACTTTGTTGTATCTTGTACATCATTTAGTTGTTGCAGTATCATTCATCATCCTTGTAAAAGAAGTGTGAGTGCATTGGGTTGGTTCTACCGTTGTTAGAACCCAATATCTAGCTTTGTACCGTTAAAAAGGTGTAAGAGACGTTGTAAGGATTCTCCACCGGTTAAAGGAGATTGGTGACTAGTGTTTACGAACTCTCGAGTAGGTGACTCAGGGAGTAGAGTAGGGCAAGGAAGGTGTTCTTGTAGCCGAACCACTATAAACACTTGCGTCTCGGTTCTATCTTTTCTTACTCTCTATTTACTTTACTTGCATTTCATATTTTCTTCATATATCATACAATAATCAATAATCAACCACTTCACACTTTAAAAAAAAAAAAAAAACCCCTCAAATCATATCTCTTTGAAAAGTAAACTTTATAGTAAAAGGACTATTGCAACCCGCGTCGCTAGTGGTAGTGTATGATACAACGAAGGAACCGCGGGGGATGTGGGATCTGAGTTGAGATGCGCAGCGGTAGCGTAGTGCTGAGGGCTTCGTTGGGGGACTGGTCGGATGTAAGTGTACTTATCATCAGGACACGACAGTGGGGAGTGTAAATGATGTGGGTCTTCATAAGGGCATGACAGAATCAAATAGAGCAGACGAAACCTAGTGAATATAGTCTATGGCGCGATGTGGCTATAATCATAACACAAATTTCATGATAACTCTTCTATGTTATTGCCACACCTAGACACGGTTTGCAGTGTCTCTCGCTGAGTCGCAGAGAAGAGATAATCCGTTGACAGCGTCATATGATAAAAGCGACGGCGTGCTCATAGCTTGAGCCAGCTATGTTAGACATATATTCAGTTTCATGGTGATGCAATTATGGGACAACTATTATTTTGATTTTAGAAAATCAACGAGATTGTTTTACAAACGACACATTTAGAGGTCGTTCTCTTGTATCTAGCGCTGTGTATTATGAAGTAGCACCCCATGTGGTATTCCGCTGCGTTGTATGATTTTTAGGGGTGTTACAGATTGGTATCAGAGCACTGGTTATAGAGAACTAGGTTGCATGTTTTACCCTAGACTATAACCGTTTTCACAAACGTTGCATCACAACAAACATTTTCAAAGTGCATACACGCTACTTGCTTATGTGCTTACATTACGTGCTGCATTAAGTGCTTACGTGACATACATATATATAATATATATATATGCTTGCATTCCCTTCGCATATATCGTACGCTTATTTATATAAGAATTATATAAATACCAGAATATTTTTAAGACATTGTGGGTTGCACAATGTCATTACATTCTAACTTCGAACAGACATTGTGAGTTATACAATGGTCTCATCTTAAACATTGCGAGTTGCACAATGGTCTCACTTCGGTCTCAGACATTGTAAGTTAAACAATGGTTGCTAAGAATATTTTTTTTTCATAACTTCAAACAATACCGTATTACACGGAGACCGTCATAATTTTGTTTACATGGAATTATGTATGAATCTAAGTATTACAAGTCTTGTATAGGCGGGACTTGTAATATGAGGATTGATATGATAATTGCTATATTAACAAAGCCCGTCACAGTTCTGTTTACACGGGATTGTGTATGAATCTAAGTATTGCAAGTCTTGTATAGGCGGGACTTGTAATAGGAGGATTGATATGGTAATCGCTATGTTGACTCGTTCATAGAGATCTTTACCTTATTTACTCTAACCGAGTACTCATTAATTATCTTGAACTCTATGTTGATCTCGCCTGGCAGTTTTTACTCCCAGCTTTCAAAGACGAGTTTTAAATCACTCGTCCCATACTCAGTAGAGCACATGCATCGTCATGTCATCCATCACCTTGAAGGTTATGAGAGTACGCGTATTGCACCGGGAATTATTAAGTAGGATGATTTATAATTTATTTATTTGAAAGGATTGGGACGCCTCTTTAGTTAAATAAATAAATTATAAATCACCGAACCATAAGTTTATCATTTCTTACTTACATAAATTTGGACGCTTCTTTATGTAAATAAGAAATTATAAATGAGTGGGCTTAATGGTATCCGATATGACACGAGTATGAACCTGAAATCGATAATCATCAGAATCCGTTAAAAGGGTCTAGAGACACAATCGTGTCTTACTACTCAGCAAAATCTTAAGGCCTCACTTGGAGCTACCTTATCTCATTCTTAAGTTATTACTTTTGCCATTGCAAGTCCTTGCAATCACGAACTGTCTGTGGAGCTAACAGACTGAGTGCAATATCCCGTCACCATTTGTTATAGTATTGACGTTATGGTCGCTGCTGTTGGGTCCTGGAGCGGTCCCGACTGATACAACTTTATCCAATAGGTAATGCAACTCCCCTTAAACGAGATAAACACCTATCGACGAAACAGATAGTTGGACTATTCATTTCGGGCCACTAGTAGGAAGACTTAGGTCGCGATACATCCTAGTACTGCCAAGTAAGTTGGGTACTTACATACATAAGCCACGTTGATGTGAATCATCGAACATTACAGATAGTAGAAACGAGACTCCGTCCTCGGACATTTAGAAACTTATACAAACATACTCACGCGACTACACTTTCTTCTTGAGGTTTTCACTATAATGAGACTTTCCTTATAACGCGGTTATATCGGTCATGAGATATGTAATGATTTATTTTGAGGTGCCCATTTTGATAGATTGAATGTCCTGGTCAAACCTAGCCAAAATTTTTGGTATATACTAAGAAATGTCAAAATATCGAATTTCGCTGAATAAAGTTATCGGCGTCTTGTTTAGAACTGGTTTATTAAATCTTAAATCTTTTCTTGGTCACGCAAACGGTTAACACAAATTCAATCTCGGGACGAGATTTCTTTAAGGGGTAGGTACTGTAACATCCGGTAATTTTCGGATTTTTAAATGACTATTTTACCCTTTGACTTTTCGGGTCTGACTTGACTTTTTGACTTTTGACTTTGTACGGTCACATAAAAGCGATTACCGCGTAACCGGTAAATTCCAGAAAATTATTTAAATAATAAATAATATTTATTATTATTTATCTCATTACGAATTTGGTTTTCAAATTTATTTGAAAAGAAACGAGAAAATGAATCTTATTCCTAAGTTGATTTATAAAAAACGAGCAGCTAAATCACGTTTTCATTATTCGGACTCTAAAGCAATTTGATGTAAAACGACATTCCTGACAACTTTTCAGTTTTGACCGAGACCCGAAAACAGTCAGAAAGTGACTGAAATGCCCTCGCAAGATTTAGAAACAAAAAAATAATTAAATTAGATTTAATTAACATTCTTTTTATTAAATAAAAATAGTTAATAAATTAGTCATCATATTATTTAGTAACGTTTGTTGAATACGTAAATATTCGAGTAAAATATCCATTTTTTTACTTTCGGACAAGACTTAACCGGGTTCTAAATAAATAACAAATATTTTTATAAATGTTATAAAAATATTTATAAAATTTACTATTAATGATTACTAATTTTTGTTTTGGAAAAAAATGATTTGGAAAACAATGGCGCAAGTTTCGTGACTCGAATCATCCGTTGAGTCGATCAAATGAGTCCCGAACCACTATGTTACAAAATAAATACACCAAAAGTTACAAATTAGATTCCCTGGGTGGTAATATTCACTACATTAAATCCACCCGCAATTATTTGGCACTTTTGACATTTACTATTTTAAATGATTTTAATGATAACTTTTTAAAAATTTTATAAAAATTTTCATTTGATTCTTATATATACAACATACACACATACATGTGCCCTCACTCTCTCTCCCTCTCCCATATTTTTCGGCCGCCGGCCACCGCCCCACAGCCGGCCGCCGTCGCCGGCCACCACGCCGCCGACTTTTCCGAATGAAACCTAAAATAATACTAACCACCGGATCTACTCGATCCCCACCACAACTCGCGGCCACGCGCCGTTTCTCCCCCCTCCGGCTGCCACAGCCGCCGCCACCAGCAAACACCACCACCTCCATCATCATCATCACCATGACAGCCCCCCTGCTGCTACTCCACGACGACCACCACCACAGCCCCATAAAAGGGTGCGTTTGGTTTTGTTTCATAAGAAAATGGTGGGTTCGGTTTGTTGTTTTTCCAGCCAACAGGGTGCGTTTGGGTTTGGGTTAAACCTGAAAGGGTGCGTTTGGTTGTAATAAATACCCACGAGGGTGCGTTGTTGCGTTGGATCCAAAAAGCTCTTAGGTGCGTTTGGCATTTTTATGTCGCCACCAAGGGTGCGTTATTGGTTCTGCACTCGAGGCAGCCGATGGTTTATTGTGTGTTTGGTTATAAGTAACAGATTAGGGGTGTTTGTTTTTGTGGATTATAACAGATTTGGGAGTGTTGGTTTAGCTGTTAGCACAAAGGGTGCGTTGGGTTTGTTGTCTCACAGCCATAGGGTGCGTTTGGTTGATAGAAACACCTTTAGGGTGCGTTTGGCTGTGTAAAACAGCCTTCGGTTTCGTTTGGTTTCGTGGTTTTCACCCACAAGGGTGCGGTGGTCTGTCATTAACAAACAGGGTACGTTTGGTTTTGCCACCGCAGTCTAGGCTGCGATTTGGTTTAGGGTTAAGACCAGTTAGGGTTGCGTTTGGTTTAGAATAAAACAAAATTAGGGGTGGGTGGGCGTTTGGATCTGGAACAGCCCATTAGGGTGTTTGTTGTTGTGGGGTCTAATGCTGAAAAGGGGCGTTTTTGGGTAGCAGATTGCCAATTAGGTGCGTTTGGTTGTGAGCCAAAAACGTTTAGATTTTGGTGCGTTTGGTTGTGCAGTTAGTGGCAGTTGTTCGGTTTGCAGAATCGACATAGGGGTGTGTTTGGTTAACAACAAGGCTTTGTGTAAGGGTGCCGTTTGGGATAGCAGAAATCGGAATAAGGGAACGTTTGGTATAGCGAAAACAAACGTTGGGTTCGTTGGGTTTATACGCTTGACTATAAATATAACACGGAGACTTTATTAAATTATAAATCGTAATGAATATGGTGGTTAATGGTTAAATAAATATGATATGTATTAATTTTGTTTAGTTATAAAAATATATAAATACTTTTTAAAACACGTTAGATATTTTGCATACGCGCGGGTTGTTGAAAAGTGGAAAAGAAAACCATTAGGTTTTATAATATGGGAAAAACGATATATAAACGGAAATGTCATGGCGAAATTTATATAAATTTTTATATTTAGTAATGTTGTACTAAAGCTTCTATTAATTTAGAAACCGATAAAAGGGACTAAGTTATATTTTAAAGATAAAATAATTTGTATATACCAATAACGGTAAAACGACGAAAACTATGCTTTACAATGAGATAACTATTTCAGACTCGAACCCGGTCGAGGACGACGCAAATGTAAATTTATAAAATATTATTTTATATTTTATAATTGTCAGCTAGAAGATAACATCATAATTGTTGTAAAATCTTTACAAACATCGTTTGTTTAATTCATAACTTTAAGACGTGAGTATACTTTTATGCAAGAACTTTCTACGGATTAAATTGGTGATTTACGAACGTGTCAAAATGTTCTATTCAAATCTTTTACTCACTTTTCTTATTTAATACTTACAAAGTATTACATACCTCGATTATTTATTTGATTGGTTTTCTTTGTTATATAATTCACAGTATGAATTATATACTTGACATATTTTTCATATGTAATATATACGGGATATATTACATACATTGCGTTACTTTTGATTTATTTTATTTAACCAACCACCAAACTATTACAACTTGGAAATCTAAATCTTTATCAACGTGTCGCGTTGATGCAACCATTCATCGGGAAACCCAAATTCATTATCCTAGGCTAGTGGGACTTAGCAGTTAAGTTAAGCTGCAACTTCTTGATCAAGCCGCTTCGTCTTCCGTTCGTGTGATGCTTTTAGAGCCTTATTTTGTCAATCGTTCGTCACATTAATAGAGTTCATAGCCTTGCTTTTCAATTTTGAATGTTTTATAAACCGGCGGGGGATACTATGCTTGCTTTTGTTTACAAATTGATATACTTACTCGGTTATCTTATATCAACGTGATTATTTCTTAAAGGAATATTGTGGTTTAGTCGCCTCATGTTTTTCTGGTTTTACATATATTTTTGGGGTGAGTAATGCTTGTTTGCCAAATGCTTTTTATTGGTTGATTACAAATTGGTAGTGCATACTCATTTACATAGTCTGTTATGGATACTTTACTTGACTCATTTTTGGTCACGAATGGCATTTTTACTTTTGAAAAAGGATTACGGACGTAGATTAAGTCGGAATTGAACTAATGACAAAAAAACGATACTACCCGGGTGATCTTGAGAGGGGACACCTGGTAACGCGGGATGTACATAAATTTTTTTAATTACTGCCCGGGTGTTCTTGGAGGAGACACCGGTAACGAGAGTATATATTCTTTAAATCACTGCCCGGGGTGTTCTTGGACGGGGACACCTGTGGATGGGTATATAATAATTCTAGTCAAAGCTTCATGTACAGTAAATCCACTTGGAGGGTGAGCGCGAATGTTATGAAATAGATCTATTCGGGTGTGATCCCTGTTCGGGTGATTAGCTATCACTGGGCAAACGAACGTTATAGCATGTTGTCTACGCGAATGTTATATATTAGATTATTTCAGGATTGACAATCCCTGTTCGGGTGATTGTGATTAGCTATCACTGGGCAACGAACGTTTATACTGTGGAGTACAATTGGGTGGGGCCTACAGGGCCTCAATACTTTCATATGAACTCTTATTGTTATATTTTAGTGCATCGGTTTCATAACTTAGTAGAAATTGTAATCATTGTTTATAATCACTGGCTATTTCTGTGCTTAAATAAAAGTGTGGCAATACATACTTGAAACATTTTGGTGACATTAAATTGGTCATGCATTCTTTATAAATCTTTGGGATAAGATTGGTACTTTTGGTGACATTAAATTGATCATGCATTCTTTATAAATCTTTGGGATAAGATTGGTACTTTTGGTGACATAAAATATGGCGTGCGTTCTTTATAAATCTTTGGGATTTTACATGGTACTTGTGATGGTCAAAGTGGAAAATACATTTCATTTGAAACTTACTTTCATATCTAAACTAACCTATGAACTCACAACTGTGTGTTGACGTTTTTTAGCATGGTTTTTCTCAGGTGATTATCGATTAGACTTGGCTTACTTGATGGTGCATTGGAGTTATACCATTCCAAGTTTTTCATGGTGATGCATTATGGGAACAAACTGTCTATATCTATTTCAAGGAATGAAATCAAACGAGATTATTTTTCAAACGACACATTTAGAGGTCGTTCTCTTGTATCTAGCGCTGTGTATTATGAAGTAACGCCCTCGGACACATCATTCCGCTGCGACACGCATTTTTAGGGTGGTTACAGTCTGATATTGAAATAAGGCAGTTAATGCCAAGTCATGAACATGCAACATTCATATCCTAACAAGCCAAACACATTAACCATTCATACATCCAAAACAAATAATGAAATCTACATAACTAAACTTCGCCAGCTGCCTACCATCCATCTAGCCACTTTTCCTAACTTTAATCTCATCCTGCAGAATACCTAAAAATGATGCTTATACGTCAACACAATAGTTGGTGAGAAACATAGGTTTTCAGACACACATATCCAATCGATACCAAAACAATTTATCCAATTACTGTGATTATAAAACAATACATACTATGAATGTAAATGTGTTAACTAACATACAAGCTAACATGCAAATCCAAATCAACAATCACAACATCACTTTGGGGTAGTCCGTTCCCATCTACTAAAACTATATCATAACAAAATCAATGTCCATGACATTCGCCAAACATAGTTAATGCAAGTAAAACACCAATCATTGCCATGCAAAAAAACAGTTAATGCAAGCAAATCCAATCAAACCTCAAACACCAAAGCAGGTCGACCTTAATTGCTCTGGATCCTACCCAAATCTCTTTCCCTTTCTAGCTAGGACATGGATCAACCCGCAAGTACTCCTCCTGACTAGGCAACAATTCTTTCCACTAAACAGGCCATGGTACCGCAAGTAACCTCCTGACATTATGTTTCACACGTCAATATCCTTCACATAACATATAGCACATAACGCATAACAGTCACATAATAGTCCATGCATTTACACTAACACATAATCACAGCAATTTAAAACTCATTTCAACACTTGCATCATTTCCATACCACGTTTAAAAAGCAATAAAAAGTAGGACTATGTAACTCACCTTATTCTCAAAAGCACGCTTCCAATTCTATCACACAAACTTTCAAACAATAAACACGGTTTACATAGGGACCAAGCTAAAAGCTCTTAGTTCCATGTACCACATCATAATGTATGGATGTCTAAGGGTTTGATTAACCATCATGGGTCACCCTGACACCATGCCCAACCTTTAACCACTTACATTAACACCATGTACATAGGTCAACTACTATTTATTCGGAATATGCAGAATTTTAGTGTATCTTTACTACCTTAAAAACCTTACTTGCTGACCTTCATAAATTATACCAAAAATCACCTAAGTTCATTTATGAGTTTACTAACTACCTTGTGATTCCAAGCTTTTTTTATTCTAAAAGAATTACGATTAATTTAAATTTTTAAAACATTTTTTAAAAATACCATAATTACATGTGAAAAAACTTCCCAAATAAAATCCAACTTCAAAACTGTCCCAATTCGGATCTGATTGCACACTAAAATGTATAGCCCTAATTACCATACTTAGACACACAATCAGAAGCTATCCTTTAGGGTTTCTTTATATACATATTGAACATAATCAAGGTAGATTGGTCTACATAATTCCACTTTTAGTTAGGGTTTTACCTCCTAAACATGACCTTATTTGACCCGTATTCCCTGATTTAATAACTTTTCTTGTAACAACACTTAACCAACTTCAGCACTCAAAATCATTCGAGGCTAGACTTTTTGAAAAATAGACTTTTGAACTATAATTTAGCTCTTAAATAATATCAAAAACACGCTTCTTAACTCATCTAGAGATCATCCGTTGACATGACCTAAATCTGACTCAATCTAACGCTGTTCTAACGCAACCCTTAACAAGCAAACATGATGAACATTAACCATAAAACTAACCCTAATCATCATACCATCATTAAAGTTCATATATAATCTGTATATTTTATGTAAACCCTAGATCCATCATAAGTCTTGTTACATGATTGCATAATTCTAACTAAGTTAAGCATACTTACCTCTTCGATTTTTTAATCCTAACACCGATTCTTGGTTACTTCTTGATCAAGACTCTTGGTTCCTTGTATCTTTAGGTAGGGGAGAAGTCGACCTCATTAAGGGTTTGGGTTGATATGAGTAGTCGGTTATGTTATATTCAGCTAAGGGATAAACCTATCTAATTAACTAGCATCTTAATCCTACTAAAACTCCTCTAGATAAGGCCTAAAATTTTTTTCTTTCTTTTCATTCCTTACTTGGGTCCGATTTATATACTCATACATATATTTATTTTTAATTTTTTATAATTATTCTTTACAGACAGTGATGCCTATTACATCTGCTGAAGATAAGGCTTAGAGAAGATTAGAAGTGAAGGCTAGAAATACTTTAATGATGGGCATTTTCAATGAACATTAGTTAAAGTTTAACTCTATTAAGGATGCTAAGCAGTTGCTGGAAGCTGTAGAAAAGAGATTTGGTGGGAATGCAGCTACTAAGAAGACTCAAAGAAATCTCTTAAAACAGCAATATGAAAACTTCACTGCTCCAAGCTTAGAGATGCTTGATCAAACCTTTGATAGGCTTCAAAATCTTGTGATTCAGTTGGAGCTTTTAGATGAAAAGCTTTCACAAGAAGATGTTAATCAAAAGTTATTAAGAAACTTGTCACCAGAGTGGAATGCATATGATGTTGTGTGGAGGAATAAAGCTAATTTGGATACAATGAGCATGGATGATCTCTACAATAACCTCAAGGTGCATGAACTAGAATTCAAAGGAATGTCTAGTTCAAGTTCAAGCACACAAAACATGGCTTTTGTGTCCTCTTCAAATAACAACACTAGCAGCTCTAATGAAGCAATTAATGCTGCTCATGGAGTTTCTACTGCTAGCTCTCAAGTTAATAATGCTTACTCTACAAATATTAATAACTTGAGTGATGTTGTTATTTGTTCATTCTTTGCTAGTCAACCAAATAGTCCTCAACTTGCACATAAGGACTTGCAACAAATCCATCCTGATGACATAGAAGAGATGGATTTAAGATGGCAAATAGCCATGTTGACTATGAGGGCTACAAAGTTTTTGAAAAATACAGGAAGGAAGCTTACTGTTAATGGCAATGAGACTATTGGTTTTGATAAGTCCAAAGTAGAGTACTACAACTGCCACAAGAGGGGACATTTTGCTAGGGAGTACGTAGCTCCAAGAAATCAAGACAACAAGAACAAGGAAAGCTCAAGAAGGAGTGTGCCTGTGGAAACATCTACTTCCACAGTTTTGGTGTCATGTGATGGTCTTGGTGGATATGATTAAAGTGATCAGGCAGAGGAAGGGCCTAATTATACACTCATGGCTTTCTCATCTTCAAATTCTAACTCAGAAGTATCTAATGATTCTATTTGTTTAAAAACTTGTTTAGAAACTGTTGAATCTCTTAAATCTCAAAATGATCAACTATTAAAAGATTTAAAGAAATCTGAGTTAATGGTTCTAGGTTATAAGACAGGTTTAAAGTCGGTGGAAGAAAGATTTGAATTCTATAAAACAAATGAGTCTATTTATTTAGAAGATATTAAGGGCTTAAAAGTTGAAATTCATATAGGAAAATAACTATTAGAGAGCTTAGGAAGAAGCTTGAAATAGCTCAAAAAGAAAAAGATGACATTCAACTTAATGTAGATAAATTTGAAAATGCATCTAAAAGTTTAAACAAGCTCATAGAGTGTTAGATAGTTGACAATTGCAAGAAAGGTTTAGGCTATAATGCAGTTCCACCTCCCTATACAGGAAATTTCATGCCTCCAAAACCTGACTTGTCTTTTACTGGTTTAGATGAGTTTGCTAATAAGCCTGTAGTTGAGAATAGTTGAGAACGGTAAAGCTATGTCTAGTGAAGAAGAGCCTAAGATAGTTAAGAAGAATGATGATGCCCCAATTATTGAAGAATGGGTGTCAGATGATGAGGAAGAGGATGTGTCTTTGCCTAAAATTGAAAAGAAAACAATTAGGCCTAGTCTTGTTAAGAAAGAGTCTGTAAAATCTAAACAACAAGAAAAAACTACTCATGAAAACTATTAAAACAAGTTGAAGCAACATAGAAAAACCTAACATTCCAAGAAGCAATCAAAGATATGTGGAACATATATGAAGAGTCTCAGAACTAGAAGTCAATTTTGAGATGTTTAATAATGAAATGTTATGTGTGTGGAAGCTTTGATCATTTGTAGGTTGATTGCAATTACCATCAAAAACAGTTTCAAAATCAAAGGATGGTAAAACCTGTTTGGAACAATGCTCAAGAGGCCGAATCAATCAAAACTTTGCTAACAAGACTCACCCATGTGCTAGAAAAAGAACTTAGTCAAAGAGCATACTAATGAAGGCTGGTTTAATATCAGTTAATACTGCTAGACAAGTTAATGCTGCTCACTTAAAAAAATAGTAAATGCTGCTAGACCAATGTCATATCTTTCTAAAACAACACATTCAACTGTTAAGAGGCCCATTCATAAGAACACAGCATTTAAAAACAGTAATATTAATCAAAGGGTTAATACTGTTAGGGGTAAAAAAATTAATACTGCTAGGCCAAAAGCAGTAGTTAATGCTGTTAAGGGAAATAATTTTAATGTTGTTAAGGCCTCACTTTTTGTAGGGTTTTAGAAACCAAAGCATAAAGTTTTAGACCATGTTTCTAAACACAACAGTGCATCAATCACCCTAAAAAGTTTGATTATATTGATGCACAAGGCAGATCCAAGTCAGTGATGGCTTGGGTCCCCAAAAGAAACTGATTTTCTTATCTAATGTGCAGGGCAATCCACAAATGGATTTACAAAATCAAGGAATGATTGATAGTGGATGCTCAAGGCACATGATAGGGAACATGTCATATCTTACAGACCATGAAGAGACAGATGGAGGATATGTTACTTTTAGAGGGAACCCTAAAGGAGGAAAAATCACAAGAAAAGGTACCATTAAAACTGGTAATCTAGATTTTGAAAATGTGTATTTTGTGAGAGAGTTAAAGCTTAATTCTCTTTAGTGTCTCATAAATGTGTGATAAAAAGAATAGTGTTCTTTTTAATGACACTGAATGTATTTGTAGATCCTAATTCAATATAGATCTTTCTAGCCTGTTAAGGGTTGTAGCCAATATGGATAGTTCCACACTAACTACAGGAGAAACAATGACTATGAACACTATAAGTTATGCGGAAACTAACTTATAATGCTAAGAAGAACAATGAATATTAATAACTAAACTTTTGTATTGATCTGCTAAAATGATTACAGATTACTAACTATAAGATTGCTTTTTGGTGAGAGATGTGTATCTTCTCTAATGCCGTAGGGTTCCTTTTATACACCAAGGATAAACCATAACAGACTTACAAAACGCGTAGAAGATAAGGCATATCATTTCCTATAATAGCTCATGCATATCTCTTAAACGGTACTAACTATTTTGTACTGGCGGTACAAACTAATACTAACGGTACAAACTATAACTGTCGGTACTTTCTATTACAACTAGCGGTACTAAGTCAGGAAAGCATAATTCCCAACAATCCTCCCCTAAACATGTTTGTTGAACTCTTGTACCGTTATCTTGATCACTTAGCAGCTTACAATCCTTGTCTTCTCAGGTATATGTCTTGTCTGCAACACAGCTACATCTTTTCTGCAATAATCCAACTAAGTTGGCTTTGTAGTTTTTGGCAAACTACCAGCCATTAACGGATTTGATGTTCCTTTACCAGTAGCCGTTTGCTCTGGGATAGCCAATTCTTCATTGTAAACAACAAGGTGAATTGAGAACTTATAGTTTTGAGTAAACTATCAACGGATTTGATTTGTCTTTACCAAAAACCGTTTGCTTTTGGACTAGTCAATGCTTCATTGCCATTACACAGGTGCATTGAATAATTAATAGTTTTAGCAACTATCAGCTACCAACAGATTAGATTTGTTCTTTACCAGGAACAGTTTGATCCTTACTAGCCAAAACTCCTTTACTGTATAAGCAAGGTGAGTTGAGAACCATACAATTTTTGGTAAATTGTCAACCATAAATGGATTTGAGAAGTCTTTACCACAAGCCATTTGCTTATGGACTAGTCAGTTCTTATATCTGTTAAACATGGTGAACTGATGACCATTTGTTGTATGGGTTTGAAACCAACACTCAAAGATCCTCCTCATCCCATCGAGCAGTTTTTTTAGGTTTCCAACACTGGCAATTAACTCTCTTGACAAATCTAAATCAACTCCAATGGCATAGTACTGTCTTCTTCCAATCCAACTTCATCTAGCAATTTGAAACATATATTCTTTCTCAAATGATACTTTTTCTCAACAAGCATATGAATGACTAATCCTGCCTCAGTCATTAAAGTATGTACCCCTGAAGAACCATGTAGCTTCCAACTTACTACATTCCAATCCTGCTGTGAGTTCCAAAACTCATCTTCATCACTTGGATTGAACATTATCATTAAATCTCCCCAAAGTACTTTGTCAAAATCTTCAAGTATCTCATCTTTGTATTTGTCCATCACAAGTTGATATACAGCACACAAATCATCTCTATCAAATATGGAAAGCACCCTCATCAGAGTACTAAAATATCTCCTTTGTCCATTGCTTCTAACGCACCACATCTAGATTAATCTTCTTCTGAAGTCTTTATTTTCATCAATTGGTTTAATTCCACAGATATCAGAATTTCCATCTGTGATAAGGAATACTTCTTGTCAAGTATTTCATAATCCACCTCCTTGTCCTCATCTAGAGCTATTGTTAAGCATAATCCCAGCTCATCATTCTCTTTCTCACTATTAGTTTCATTATCCTCAGAAGTGTCTTGTCTGAATCTTCTTTTTCTTGACTTCAACTTTTTCCCCTTTCCAACTTCTTCTTCTTAGTTTTTCCACCTTAATACCGCCAAGCCTTCTTTATACCAAACAGCTTTTCGTGTTCAAATCTTTTTATTTAGCCTCTTCACCTCACAAACCACCAATATAATGAAGTTTTCATCAGACCTTTTTACCTTTTCATACAAAACTTGTATTTCTTTAAAAATTTTGGTCTTCAAATCAGAATGCTTCTTTCCTCCAACATGCTTCAAATATCTCATCATTTGGTTTCTCAGCTGAGTTCTTATGAAGGAAAGTTTGGATTCTGATAACCCTGATCCTCTTTGTTAAGCAAGAAATCTCCTTTGTGCAGCAATGGTATCATGAAGCAACTTAGCTCTCTCTTCAATGGTGAAATTTTCTCTCTCTTCTTCTTGAACCTTCTCAGCAAGAATCTTGTCTGCATTGAGTCTTGGCTGAATAAAATCATACTCATTGGTGAATGCAATCTTAGCAGCTTCTTCCTCAACCAACATTTCCTTCTTCTCTTCTGCTTCCCATTCCTCTTGAACCTTTTCGGCCATCTCTTCATCATTAGCAAGCATTTTAAACTTCTTTTCAGCTTCAGTGATATCTTCTGATTCAGTATCAGATTCATCTTCTTCTTCAATAATTCCTTTGCCTTTAGCTTTTGGATCAATCTTAGGAAAAGGCTTCAATGTTAACACTGATCTTGTTTATGTAGGCCTTGGTCTCTCAATATCCTCAACACTAAAGCACTAACTTCCCTTTTTCTTTTTCCTTCTGTTTCACCTTGTTCTGACTCATTGTGACAAGAACTTGTGCAATAGTCTCATCATCACCAAAAACCATTGAAGTTGGTGTTAAAGTCGTTGTTGGAGCTATTATAGTAGCACTTTCCTTTGAATCTTGATCTTTATTCTCAGCAGTACCTTCAACCTGTCTATCGGTACCTTCATCTTGCTTGACAGTACTTTCATCTGGCTTGACAGTACTTTCATCTGGCTTGACAGTACTTTGTTGCAGATCAGTACTTTTTGTGCTTCCTCCCTTTTCAGCACTTCTCTTGTCTTCTACAACCAATGTATCACCTGACAAGTGAAGTTCCTCATTTGAACTGTTTGTGCTCCTTAACCTTGGAATCAGTCTTCCCTTTATCTTGAGCAAGAGTGTAATCCATGGCTTCATTTAACGTAGCTTCCAAATCAGTATCTAGACCATCCCAGTCAGTGTGTGTTTGCACAGATGGTGCACCTTTTTGGAGATTGACAGCTTTCCTCCCTATTTGGATTACATTCCTTCTCTTTATTAATTTCTCCATATCCTTATTCTTTTGTTGTTTCTTCAACCTAGCAGCCCTAAACCAAGCTTTGTGGTGGTTAATAACAGGTCTGGCCTTCTTCTTAAGCTGCTTGATCTAAGCCTTCAAATCTTTAATTTCTGCATCTTGAGATGTGACCTGTTTACACAAAGAAACACAAAGATCATATACACAAATGTGTGTCAGGCCATCCCTCCTTTACCCTGATAGAGGATCTATCAACTATCTGAACTGACCTCCATGATTCCCACCAGAACCCTCTGGATTGGAATCAGGAATAGGGATAGAGGAAGAAGGTCTAGGAGATGGGTCAGGCTGTGACTCAGGTTGGTCTTCACTTAGGTGAGTGGGAGAGGGTATTGGTTAGGATTCATATGGTCTTTCTAAAACTTTACCCTCATCCTCTGTTGGTTGAACCAACATAGAGTTAAATAAAGGTGTGACATTCCCTGAAAAGTTTTTACCCTTTTTAACCATAAATGTCAAAACCTTTTTAGTTAAGGCTGGGACTGGAAAGTGATCCATAGGGACAGGCACATCCCTTAACTGGTTTCTCAAAAAGATTTGTAAAAATCTTAGATACATGACAAACTTCTTAGATGCATCCAAGTGTCTCATCATACCATCAAAAATTAATTTTGAAAAATTATATTTTTGATTAGTTGGCCATCAAATCACTGATGTGCGCAATATTAAGTAGAATTATGATCCCAAAAAGTGCTTTTAGAACTTATGCAGTGATTCATGGTATGAAAAAGGAAATTTCCATTGAGGTGAAAAGAGGGCTTTGTTAAAAGTTAAAGTATTTAGGTCCCCCTCATACACCCATTAACCAAATAGTGTCAAATATAGCATGATTGTTCAAAGTATCTATCCCATTAGCATCATCAAAAAGAAGATCACTTCTTATTAATTCTCTGATACAACTTGTAGAATTTAATTCAATATAGATCTTTCTAGCCTGTTAAGGGTTGTAGCCAATATGGATAGTTCCACACAAACTACAGGAGAAACAATGACTATGAACACTATAAGTTATGCGGAAACTAACTTATAATGCTAAGAAGAACAATGAATATTAATAACTAAACTTTTGTATTGATCTGCTAAAATGATTACAGATTACTAACTATGAGATTGCTTTTTGGTGAGAGATGTATTTTCTTATCTAATGTGCAGGGCAATCCACAAATGGATTTACAGGATCAAGGAGTGATTGATAGTGGATGCTCAAGGCACATGAAAGGGAACATGTCCTATCTTACAGGAAAAGATACCATTAAAACTGGTAATCTAGATTTTGAAAATGTGTATTTTGTGAGAGAGTTAAAGTTTAATCTCTTTAGTGTCTCACAAATATGTGATAAAAAGAACAGGGTTCTTTTTAATGACACTGAATGTATTGTTTTATCTCCAAACTTTAAGTTAATTGATGAAAGTTAAGTTTTACTTAGAGTTCCTAAAAAAAACAATATGTATAGTGTTGATTTAAAGAACATAGTTCCTAAAGGAGGTTTAACTTACCTTTTTCAAAAGCCACATCTGATGAATCTAAAGTTTGGCATAGAAGGCTAAGTCACTTAAATTTTAAAACCATGAATAAATTAGTTAACGGAAATCTTGTAAGGGGTTTACCATCCAAACTTTTTGAAAATAATCAAACTTGTGTTGCTTGTCAAAAGGGAAAGCAGCACAGAGCCCCTTGTAAGTCCAAAACTGAGAACTCAATCAGTCTTTCTTTACATTTGTTGCATATTAACTTGTTTGGTCCAACATTTGTAAAAAGCTTTATAAAGAAAGTGTATTGCCTAGTTGTCACAGATGATTTCAGTATGTTTACATAGGTTTCTTTCTAGCTACTAAGGATGATACTAGTGGCATTCTTAAGTCTTTTATAACTAGGATAGAAAATCTAGTAGATCACAAGGTTAAGGTGATTAGATGTGATAATGAGACTGAGTTCAAAAACAGAGAAATGAATCAGTTTTGTGAGATGAAGGGTAGTTTGAGACAATTTAGTATAGCTAGAACTCCTCAACAAAATAGAGTTGTTAAGAGGAGGAATAGGACACTAATTGAGGCTGTTAGGACTATGCTAGCTGATTCTAAGTTGCCAACTACTTTTTGGGCAGAAGCAGTTAATACTGCTTGCTATGTGCAAAATAGAGTGTTAGTAGTTAAGCCTCATAACAAGACCCCATATGAACTTTTTCATGGTAGAACACCAACTTTAAGTTTTATGAGACCATTTGGGTGTCTTGTTACCATTCTCAATACCATAGATCATTTAGGCAAATTTGATGGTAAGGCTGATGAAGGTTTCTTTGTTGGATACTCTTTGAATAGTAAAGCCTTTAGAGTATTCAATAGTAGAACAAGGATAGTGGAAGAAAACTTGCATATTAGGTTTAGTGAGAGTACACCTAATGTTGTAGGTAGTGGACCAAATTGGCTATTTTATATTGATGCACTAATAAGAACAATGAATTATGAGCTAATTGTTGCAGGTAGACAGTCTAATGGTTTTGCAGGTACAAATGCAAGTGATAATGCAGGTCAAGCTAGAAAAGAGACAGAACCTGTCAAAGATTACATTTTGCTACCATTATGGACTACTGATCTACCATATTCCCAAGATCCAAAGATTTATCATGATGATGGATCCAAACCTTCAAGTGATGATGGAAAGAAGGTTGATGAAGATCGAAGAAAAGATAGTGAATGTAATGATCAAGAGAAGGAAGATAATGTTAACAGCACTAACAATGTTAATGCTGCTGGCACAAATGAGGTTAATGCTGTTGGTGGAAAAACAAGCATTGAACTTTCATTTGATCCAAATATGTCTGCTTTGGAAGATTATAGCATATTTGACTTCTCAAGAGATGATGAAGATGATGGTGCAGCGGCTGACATGAACAATTTGGATACAACCATCCAAGTCAGTTCTAATCCAACTACAAGAATTCATAAAGATCATCGTCTTGATCAAGTGATTGGAGATTTGCAATCAGCTACACAAACAAGAAAGATGTCAAAGAATTTGGAGGAACATGGGTTTTTTTAGTATAATTCAACAAAGAACAAACCATAAAGACCTTCAAAATTGCTTGTTTGCTTGCTTTTTATCATAGAAAGAACCCAAAAAGGTAATTCATGCATTGAAGGATCCAAGCTGGATAGAGGCTATGTAGGAGAGCTTCTACAATTCAAGTTACAAGAAGTTTGGACTTTAGTGGATTTACCAAATGGAAAAAGGGCTATAGGCTCTAAATGGGTTTTCAGGAATAAAAAGGATGAAAGAGGAATTATGATAAGAAATAAAGCAAGATTGGTTGCTCAAGGGTACACACAAGAAGAAGGGATTGACTATGATGAAGTCTTTGCCCCTGTTGCAAGAATTGAAGCTATTAGGCTATTTTTAGCTTATGCTTCATTTAAAGATTTTGTGGTGTATCAAATGGATGTAAAAAGTGCTTTTCTTTATGGGAAGATTGAAGAAGAGGTGTATGTATGTCAACCACCAGGATTTGAAGATTCAGACTTTCCTGATAGAGTATACAAGGTTGAAAAAGCATTGTATAAACTACATCAAGCTCCTAAAGCTTGGTACAAAACCTTGTCAACATATCTGTTAGACAATGGGTTTCAAAGAGGGAAAATTAACAAGACCTTATTCATCAAAAGGCACAAAGGTGATATTTTGATATTTCAAGTGTATGTGGATGATATTATCTTTGGTTTAACAAAGAAAGAGCTATGCAATGCATTTGAGAAGTTGATGCATGAGAAATTTCAAATGAGTTCTATGGGAGAACTTACATCCTTCTTGGGATTACAAGTGAGGTAGAAGAAGGATGGCATATTTATTAGTCAAGACAAATATGTTGAAGAAATTTTAAAGAAATTTAGGTTTACAGAAGTCAAGACTGCAAGCACACCAATGGAAACTCAAAAGCCTCTGCTCAAGGATGAAGATGGTAAAGAAGTGGATGTTCATATGTATAGGTTAATGATTGGTTCATTGATGTATCTTACATCTTCAAGACCTGGCATCATGTTTACAGTGTGCGCATATGCTAGATACCAAGTCAATCCAAAGGTTTCACATCTTCATGTTGTGAAAAGGATTTTTTAAGTACTTAAAAGATCAACCAAAATTGGGCCTTTGGTATCCAAAAGATTCTCCTTTTGATTTGGTAGCATACACTGATAGTGATTATGCTGGAGCAAGCTTGGATAGGAAGTCTACAACAGGAGGTTGTCAATTCCTTGGATGTAGATTAATATCATGGCAGTGCAAGAAACAGATAGTGGTTGCAAATTCCATAATAGAAGCTGAGTATGTGGCTGCTTTAAGTTGTCGTGGACAAGTGCTTTGGATTCAGAATCAACTACTTGATTATGGGTATAATTTTATGCATACCAAGATCTTTATTGACAATAATAGTACCATTTGCATAATTTAAAATCCTGTTTTTCATTCAAAAACAAAGCATATAAAGATCAGACATCATTTTATTAGAGATTGTAATGAAAAGAAATTGATTCAAATAGTCAAAATCCATACTGACAAGAATATTGCAGATTTACTTACAAAAGCTTTTGATGTAAGTAGAATTCAATATTTAATTGTTAGTATTGGAATGATAAATCTTTAAAGTCTTTTATCTCTTTATGTTTTTGTACAGTTTCATATGAATTAGTACTGTTATTTATGTCATTAAAAGTTTTTGCTGTTAAGTATAATTAGTACTGCTTGTTTAAAGTCTTTTATCTCTTTATGTTTTTGTACAGTTTTGTATGAATTAGTACTGTTATTCATGTCATTAAAAGTTTTTGCTGTTAAGTATAATTAGTACTACTGGTTATACTTAATACTGTTGAGTTTCTACTGTTAGTTATACTTAATATTGTTAGGTATAATTAATACTGTGATAATTGTGAAAATTGCTATGGCTTGTGTTTTCTTGGGTTTTGGACAAACATTTTGCAGGAAAAGCAAAGAAAAGTGTTAAATTGATAATGGAAAAGATGTTTTGAATGGAATTGGAGTTAATAATGGTGACTCAAAGTTAATGCTGCTAGGCATAACTTACTAGTGCTGAGTGAAAGTTAATGTTGTTGATGGTATTTTCATAAATACTTCGATTAAGGGTTTTAATTGATCCTTTAATCAATTTCACTCTTTTAAATACTCTCTAACTACAAACCCTAACTCAATTTTATCATCCATTATCAAAACCCAACATCAATGACGACTCTAAAGTTTGCTGATACTCATAATATGGTCGCATTTTTGTCTAAACCCATAGAAAGTGATGGATTTGAACAAATTGTGGATTTTCTAAATGCACACCCTATACGGTATGCACTAACCAAGAATCCTACTGTATACATTTCTTGCATCGAACAGTTCTGGTCTACTGTCGTGGCCAAAACTATCAATGGGGAAGTACAATTATATGCCCTAGTAGATGGCAAGAAGATAATCATCACTGAATCAACTGTTAGAGGAGATCTTCAACTAGAAGATGAGGAAGGTGTTGATTGTTTACCAAATTCTACCATTTTTGAACAACTTACACTGATGGGGTATGAGAAAATTTCACAAAAGCTAACTTTCTATAAACCATTCTTTCCTCCACAATAGAAATTTCTGATTCATACGATTTTACAGTGTCTAAGTCCAAAGACTACTGCTTGGAATGAATTTAGTAGTACTATATCATCTGCCATTATCTGCTTAGCTACAAATCAAAAATTCAGTTTTTCAAAATTCAATTTTGAAAGTATGGTTAGAAACTTGGATAATGTGTCTGGCAAATTTTTGATGTATCCAAGGTTTGTGCAAGTATTTTTTGATCAACAACTTGATGGGATGCCAACTCACAAGAGAATTTACATTGCACCCTCTCACGCTAAAAAGATATTTGGAAATATGAGAAGGGTAGGCAAAGGTTTTTCTGGTAGAGTGACACCTTTATTTCTAACAATGGTGGTATAAAACCAATCACAAATAGGTGATGGTTCAACAATTCCAACTGATCCCCATCACACACCCACCTTTATTCAACCATCTCCTCAACCTCTAAAGACACAAAAACCTAGGAAGCCTAAGAGAAAGGACACTTAGGTACCTCAGTCTAGTTATCCTAGTGAAAATGTTGTAGATGAGGCTGTCCATAAGGAGTTGGGTGGCAGTTTGGTGAGGGTTGTCACTATTGCTTCTAGCTTAGAAGCAGAGCAAGACAGTGGTAATATCAATAAGACCCAATCCAAGGCAACACCTAATGAATCTAGTTCCCTAGGAACTACTTCAGGTGGTGGTCCCAGGTGCCAAGAAATCATGGGGGATACTACTACTCAAACTAGATTTGAGAGTGTATCTAAACATTTTAATGATTCACTGCTTGCAAGAGGTAACACACTTTGAAGTGATGAGGATAGACTTAAACTTGATGAATTGATGGCACTATGTACCACTTTACAAAAGAAGGTTCTTGATTTGGAGAAGACAAAGACCACTCAAGATAATGAGATTGCTAGTTTGAAAAGAAGGGTCAAGAAGCTTGAAAAGAAAAATAGGTCAAGCACTCATAGGCTGAAGAGATTATAAAAAGTTGGTTTGACTGCTAGGGTAGAATCCTCTGGTGATGAAGAAAGTTTAGGTGAGGATGCATCCAAACAGGAGAGGATTGATGCTATTGATGCAGATGAAGAAATTACCTTGGTTAGTATTCAAAATGTAGATGAAGAGATGTTTGATGTGAATGTTTTAGATGGTGAAGAGGTGTTTGTTGCAGAACAAGAAGTTACTGCTAATAAGGAAAATGATGAAGTTAATGTTGTTAAAGAAGTAGTTGAAGTTATTAGTGTTGCTACTACAACTACTGATGATGATGGTGATATTACTTTGGCTCAAGCACTTATAGAAATGAAGAGTACAAAACCCAAGGTGAAAGGGGTTGTTATACAAGAGTTGGGTGAATCTACAACAACAATATCTTCACAACTATCTTCACAACAATCACATGACAAAGGTAAAGGGATAATGATAGAACTTGTGAAGCCTGTGAAGAAGAAAGATCAAATCAGTTTTGATGAAGAAACTGCCAAAAAGTTACAAGCTGAATTTGATGAAGAAGAAAGACTTGCAAGAGAGAAAGCTAAAAAAAAAACCAATATTTCCTTGATTGAAACATGGGATGATATACAAGCAAAGATTAATGCTGATCATCAATTAGCTGAAAGATTGCAAGCACAAGAACAAAAAGAGTTGTCTGTTGAAGAAAAAGGCTACATTATTTTGACAACTCTTAGAGAAAAGAAGAAAGCATTTTGCAGCTAAAAGAGCAGAAGAGAAAAGAAACAAACCACCAACAAAAGCTCAACAAAGACAGATAATGTGTACTTACCTAAAGAACATGGAAGGATACAAGCTTAATGATTTGAAGTCAAAAGGGTTTGATTTTATCCAAGAGATGTTTGACAGAGCATTCAAAAGGGTAAATACATTTGAAGACTTTAGAACAGAGTTGGTGGAAGGCAAGGAAAAGAGAGCAGAAACAGAACTGATACAAGAGAATGTAAAGAAGCAAAAGGTGGAAGATGACAAAGAAACAGCAGAGCTTAAACAGTGTTTGGAAATCATTCCAGATGAAGAAGAGGTAACAATTGATGTTATACCTTTAGCTGTTAAGTCTCCAAGTATTGTTGGTTGGAAGATTCATAAAGAAGGAAGAAAAAGCTATTATCAAATAATGAGAGCTGATGGAAAGTCTTAAATGTACATGATCTTTAGTCATATGCTTAAAAGTTTTAACAGGGAAGATTTAAAAGATTTGTACAAGTTGGTAAAAGCTAAATATGAATCAACAAGACCAGTGGAATACTTGGATTTGTTATTATGAGGTGATTTGAAAACAATGTTTGAACCACACGTAGAAGATAAAATATGGAGGAATCAACAAGATTACAAAGTGTTGGATTGGAAGCTGTATGACTCATGTGGAGTACATTCCTTGAGGATGCAACATATGCAGATTTACATGTTGGTAGAGAAGAAGTATCCTCTTGCACCACTTACACTTTCAATAATGTTGGAAAAGAAGCTTATAATTGATTATGAAAGTGAAATGGCTTATCAGCTTCTTAAATTCATCATAAAACAGCTTAAGAAGTAAAGAAGTGTTTGGAAGCATCCTCCTGGTGTTGATGAAGCTTTAAATGAAGAAACTTGATGATTTTGAAGAAGAATATCAAGTTTAGGGGAGGATTGTTGGGATTAAAAGTCTTCTTGATGCTGTTCGGATTACCGCTGCTCATGTTTGTGTTAATGCTGCTCAGCTGGAGTTAGTACTACTCAGAGACTTTAAATAAAATATGCTAAATAGTTACTACTGCTAGTACAAAGTTACTACTGCTAGTACAAAGTTAAGACTGCTCAACTGAAGTTAATGCTGCTAGTGAAAATATGCTTGAAGTTACTATTGCTAGTGAATATCAAGTTAATGCTACTAGTTAGTACTGCTTATATGATATGTATTAGTTTTTTATAGAAAAGATTATGGATACTTAGGAAAGTATTGTAAGCCGACTAGGACTCCTTGGTGTATAAAAGGAGGTCTTAGGGCATAGAGTTTGATGTACCAGAACCAAAAACCAAAATCAATCTTAGACGTATAATTCATAGCTTCAAGGTATTTGTAACCCTAATACTTTAAGAGTATTCGTATTAATATCATTAATAATATTGGAGCTTATTTGTTGAATTGTATGATTTACTGTTTCATTGATAATTCTTTTTAATATTAAAGATTAGATTCCGCATAATCTTTAATACATTCAAACAAAGTTTCTACTATAGTTGTGTTAGATTTATCTAATATAACTAAACCTTAAACAAGCATAAGGAATTTGATCCATTAAAGTGGGATCAACAAGAAGTACACTACGTCTATCACAAAGACTAAAGCAGCTCGGTATGAGATTGTAGGAATTGAAGACATGGTCCCTACGCTCTTGAGTGCTACTAAAGTTGGGTATAACAAAGATGCTATAGATCTCAGATTAACAAATTTTCCAAGCATAATGTCTACTCTACCCAGAAGATTCTAAGCGTGGTCAGTGTGAGTGTCAAGAAACTACATGGTTATGGTCACTTGGAAGAGATTGCGGTGAGACGAGTTGATCGTCAGGTATACAAGTTTAAAGAAGGCGACTTCGTTGATCTACAGTTGAACGACATTGAAGACATGCTTTTTCTTGTGGTTCAACACAAGTTATTCCAACTCGAAGGAAGTGACATTCTTGACTTGATTGTGGCCCTTTGCATGTTCATAAGAAGTCTTATCATCAAACGTCAAGTCGAGGATCTCTAGCTTGGTGTAGAGAGTTACCAAAAGAAACTTAATATCACTGAACCTCAGAAGACCTTTATCGGAATCGAATTCAAAGAACTCTACACTCCATCATACAAACTACCAAGGGCAATCTATGAAGACTTGAATAAACATAAAAGAGTGATACGGGCTGATGAGTTGTACAAGTTCTTGGACGAGATACTTAAGACAGTTCGTGATGAGCTTCATTACAGAATACTCGATTTTCGTTTAAGATACAACAAGAAGATGTCTAGGAGAAAGTGGACGGCTATAGACAAAAGGAATTCGGAGCTTATGGTCGAACTTATTGATAAGAAGATGCGAGAAAGACGAATCATAAGGAATCTAGAAAGATTAGTGGGTGCTCGGGAACTCGAGATGCACTACAGACTGATGACACGAACTGAATGATCATCACATCCAATCTCAAATCTTATCTTGTGAATAATGTGAATATGTAACTTAGACTTATAAAATAGGCAAGTATATATAGTGTTTGAGTACGAATTTTCTAGAGTTTTTCAATAAATTCAATTTTTTTCAAATTAACGTACTCAACACTATCTATAATACCCTCTTAAGTTAAGGGGGAGCATTAAAATGTTCCAAGTAAGGCTTGTTAATAATCGGAACATTTCTCTCTCCAAACAATTTTTCAAACATATTTGAATCAATTAATATCCAAAATATCAAGAGATTTGACATTTTTGATAAGGGGAGAAAATGTGATTAAATATATGGCTAAATATGTAATCTTAAGGGCTCAAGTGTGAGCTTCACCCTTCATGTGCTAAACGTTTTTGAATATCGACGCACGTGTTGAGGGGGAGCATTTCTGAAAAGTAAAAACAATCGAGGTATAAATGTTTTGACTTATGTCATAAGTACTGTTGGGAAATAGATTGTAAAAGACTTAATACTGGTAGTATAACAGTTAAGTCTGGTAGTATTAGTTAGTTCTGGCAGTACTAAGTTAATACTGGCAGTACTAAGTTAAGTCTGGCAGTACTAAAGTTAGTATTGGTAGAATAGCAGTACTATAGTTAGTACTGGTCATATTTAGTTAAGTCTGTTTTAGTTAAGTCTATTTATATAACATAATAGTAATAGTTATCTTAGAGATATCTTAGGAAAGGATATGCATTATCATTTTACACGTTTTGTAAAGCCTTTTAGGGTTTCCTTGGTGTATAAAAGGAACCCTACGGCACAATGTTTTATATATCGAATAGAAGCATTAAAGCTTAATATAAATCTATAGCAAAGTTAGTATTATTATATTCTTCTTAATTCTTGTGTTAAGATTCCGCATTAACACTTGATATTCATAGTCATTGTCTCTCATTTAGTTGATTTGGATTTATTCAAGTTAGTTATTGGCTTACAAAAGGCTAATCAGATCCAAAACCAAGGACTTACAAGTGGTATCAGAGCCAATAGAGGGACTCTGAGTAAGAAGAATCACAAGAACCACAAACAAACACCCTATTTTAGATTATCGAGTCTAGAGGGGGGGGGGTGGGGGGGGGGGGGGGGTGGACAGAAAAGAGACCATCTCCTTATATCTCATTTAGGACACTTATCCAAAATTATACTTTACTGATTACACACACACTTTGACAACAAGAAAATGTATTAATGAGTCTCTACGCATTTCTTTTGATATTGCAAAAAACATCTAAGTGATATTTAAAAGTATTACAATGACAGATGGAAATCTTCCGAGCAAATCAACCATGCTCTGTGTAGGTGATTGTGAGATTACACAGATCAACACTTGTGATATTGGATATCGATTCAGTCCAGCTTATGAATTGACGGATGAATTTTGAAAAAGATAAAATGTTGGTGTGTTATAAAACCGTTTGCACCTTAACACATCGACTGATTTTCCCTAAATCAATTTTCAATCCTATGTCCATGGGAAGCCTCACAAGGGTATCTGGACATAGGAAAGCTGAACATGAATTGATGACTTAATCGGGAAGATAGTAACTTACCGATTCACTCTTACCGTGTTGTCTGCTTTGAGATGCTCCGGTAATGAGAATGGCTAGTGCAGCTGCGAAACCCTGTCAAGGAGATTCTCTTGAATTCTACCTGATCACAGGCAGTATTTATACTGATTAACGGGGAACCGTGGTTATTGCAACCGTATTCGATGAAGTGACAAAGACACTTTCGTCCATATATGTTGTTTATCACTAAACCCATATCATGTGTTTCTGACTTAGCGGCGGAAGTTAACGATGACAAGTCGAAGTTCATGCACATGCTTATACCGATCGGACATGTGTAAAGGACCATCAGGAAAAACTCAAGTACATGTTTTAAAAGACTTCCGTACTCTGATACCGCACGTCTTCCTTGAAATGACGAAGTATTAAAGTTAAAGATTTTCAAGAAAGATGACCTTTTCAAGCTTTCAAGACAAAGAAAGGTATGAGCATGTCGGTCCGAAAGTCACAAGCTCACAAGAAGGCAAAGATTACAAGATGGCGAAAAGAGATTATGCTTGGTTGATGATCTCAAGAAGCTCAAGATCACATACAAGTCAAGCTAAAGGAATAAGCTCAAGCCTAAAAGTCTAATGGATGATTCATTATAAATACCACAAAACACGTACCTTATTTTTGTGAATGAGTATGAGATTCATCTGTGATGATGATGATGATAAGTTTTTTAGAATAATGGTTTCTTTCATAAGTTACCAACACATAAATTTCTTCTTAAAATCAAATCTCCTATTTTTTTTGCAAGATTCATGTGGTTTTGTTTGACTTTCCATGTATTCATGTGTTTTTTTTCTCACTCATAAATGTTACAGACAGATTTTTGAAATTTTGAAAATTAATTGGTGAGGTGGTTTTAATTTATTTCGTGTTTATTGTTTTGTGTGATGTATTTGTTTTTTAAAAACTTGCCACAACTACCATTATGGTCTAATGGTAATTCCAATTGATGTGGGTGCATAGACCAGGGTTAGAATCTTGTCAAAGCCTTTTTATCACCAATTTATTTCCAGGATTTCTACTCATGCACACGTGGAAAAATAAATGCACTCGTGGACACATAAATGTCTACGTGTCATTCTTCAATGCATATGTGGCATAAATAGTTGATGATTGGGATTAAAATTATGCTGACTATGATTTCTTTAAAGATGATGTGGCATTAATTCTGGGTGAGGTGGCATTCTTAGGTGATTATGTGGCATTTATGTTGCATGAGGTGTCATTTATTTATCCTGTTATATATAATGTAAGATATATATATATATTTAAAATAATAATTAATTTCCTCTCTCTTTATTTACTTTTAAACCTATCCCAAATCCAAATCCAAACCCACTTACAAACCAAACGCACCCTTAAAAGATCATATGTCCTTAGTGCGTAATTCCTAGTGATCGTGTCTACCTCATTCTGTCAATGATAATTATCAATGGAAATGAAGCGTAAGAAATGTGAATGTGAATGTCATGCACAAGTTTCTTCCTCTTGCTTATCAAATGACGTACTGCCTAAACTATGTATCTCTTCAAACTCATTTACCTAATGTTCATCAAACGTCTTTTATTAGTCGCTTTATAAGTTATTGTTTGACTTGCCTTATTGATTGTTATAAGGAGTTGTTTAGTCGGGTTTAGTAATCATGGGATCCCCTTCTATTTAATATATTTATGTGTTTTGAGCCCTTAGTCGATCTATGTGAGGTGACTTACATGTCTTTAAAGCTTCTATAAATTGTTCTAGGAAATTATTAGCCTTATGGGTATCACAGTCTAACCAGTAACCATATGTCCTTAAAGATTGTTCCTAGGATGGTTGTTGTTTGGGGTGTTTAATGTCTCCTAGGCTGTTTTGTGAGGTGTTTGGTGTATTTCTGATTGGTTGTTTTGCTTGTGCCTATTACACTTAACTGTCTTTAGGCCTTTATGAGTTTTGACTTTTGAGCCCTTAATCCTTATGTCAGGTGAGTTGTATTTAGTCTTAACATCAATAGAGGAAATGTAGTTAAATGGTGAATTCAGTCTTTGGTGTTTGAGGGATTGCAATGTTGTATTTAATCCTAAATCATGTGTATATATAATAAGAACAATGATTCAATAAACTTATAAAGAAAGACTTACTTGAGTTAAGAGTAGAGAACGCCATGTAACACCCGGTAGAACTTTGATCTTCTACCAAATCCTCTCACAAGATGATGGAATTTTTGTGTGTGTTATGGTGATGAGGTGTCATTTTATACACTATTTCGGGGTCATTTAACCCCATAAATCATGAAAATATGCCCAGATTACGTGCTTAATCATTTGTTTTTAGGTTTTTAGCACTTGGATGGCTTTTGGAGGAAATACACGTGACTTGGGCTCATTTGGATAAGAAACGGACAAGATTACGAACCTACACTAATTCTCTTGAAAATTTATGCATACAGTGGCTGGAGACGGCGTCACAGGCATAAAGCGACGCCGTCGTGATGTATCAAGTAACGGTGTCTGGAATTTCGCGACAGCATCAGGACGTGGCCGACTTAACGAGGATCTAGAATCATCTACGTGGCGACGGCGTCAGGGTTTCTAAGCGACGCCGTCGCGTCGATATCTCTATAAATATAAAACCATTTTTAGGGTTTTAAGTGTGTAACTTTGTATAAACCTAGGGAGACGAACCCTAGTCATTTTAGCAGCTTTGTAGGTCATTTTTAGGGCCTCAAAACCCTATTGTACTACCTTGAATCCATGTTTTAATTAAGTAAGGTTATTTATCATTAATCATTCAATATGTCTATGTGTTGTTTGATTGATTTATATTCTTGCTTTATCTTTAACATGCTAGGCTAAAACCTCCTTTGTATTTATCTATGATTGCATGAAACTTAGGTTGTAGATCTTTTTGATGTTGCTTCTTGTTGATGAATGTGCACGTTAGACTTTAGAAAACCAGCTTTTGTCTGTATCGTTGTTGACATGTCTAGGGAAACGCGAGTAGTGTAGAAAGGATACCATCGGTAACAGTCTTCATACTACCTTACCCCTAATATGGTTGATCCCTCTTAAGTTATTTCACATGCATTTAATATACTCTTATGGGCCTTGTAATAGTCTTCATACTACCTTACTTGTGTGTTGCCCTAACGGAATATTAAATAGACGACGGGTTCGTGTAATCCATTCATGACCTAGGAAATACTTACACATATCATCACAAGTGTGACAAGGAAACAGATCTAAGAGAACCAATCCAAGGAGTAGTGTATGATTAGGTAAATACATTCGTTTATCATAACGTTAGCACTAGTAGTTTAAATATTAATTAGTTTAGTTATTAGTTAATCAAACCAACCTCTCAAACCATAGATTTACATTCTTATAAATATAAAAATACAAAAAGAATCTTCTCTCAACCCTTAGAATTTTGTTAGACCGTGATCAAGCCTTCCCAACCTATTCCCCTAGAGAACGATAACAACCTCTGAGTCTTGCCTATACTACACTGCAATGATTAGGTACACTGCCTAGGGAGTGTAAAACTTCATGCTGAAGTTCCTTACGACCTCCGCACATCAAGTTTTTGGCGTCGCTGTGTGGGGAATAGTTAGGTTTCGATCATAGTTTAACTTAGTTCTGCTCGCTTGAATCCTTTCAAGTAAGATTTTATTTTTGTTATATTAGCTTTCTTGTAGTCTATCTTTTCTTTATGTTATTTGTTTCTTAATCCATTCTCGTCAACCACCATAGGAGACACGAATCCTATCCGTACTCTTAGAGATTACTCCAAACCTAGCCACAAGGGCTACATGAATACCATTGACCTCCCCATAGGGAACAACATGGTACCTCTTTGATCCGACACCATCCGGTTGGTGCAAAACGGATGCTCATTCCATGGACTTTGGTCTGATGATCCAAACTAACACCTCAAAGATTTCTTAAAACTAGTGGACTCACTTAACCTTGACGGTGAAAACAGGGAAAGAATGCGCATGTGTTTATTTCAATTTTCCCTTCGCGATCAAGCTAGCAACTAGCTTGAACGTCTTCTAGCAGGATCCATCACCAAATAGGAGGATCTTACTACTCATTTCCTTGCTTAATTCTTTCCACCAGGAAGGACTGCAAAACTTCGCAACGATATCCTGATGTTCCAACAACATCAAGGAGAATCTCTCTCAAAAGCATGGACTCGTTTCAAGGAGTTACTCCAAAAATTCCCTTATTACGGCATTGATCATTCGCTCCAAGTCAAAGTCTTTTATGACCATGTCACTCCCGTCACAAGATGAACCATCGACTAATCGGCCGGTGGCAAGCTTCGTGACAGAAATGCCAAAGAATCCTGGCCATTATTAGAGGACCTCGCCCTCTATGACAATGAAAGTTAGAACGGCCCAAGGGATTTTGCTAAGCTGGTCAAGGCAATCTCTTTGCCTCAAGATGTCCTGAGTACATCTGACCGCTGCTTCATCGAGCTTGAGAATCAAGTCTAACACTTGATGGAAGTTTATCTTGCTCCAATGCAACCTACTTAAGTGAACAAAATCACTATCTCATGTGAGATCTGCAGTGTTCCCCATGACACTCAATACTACATAGAAAATCCTGAACAAGCCTTTGTTGAATATGCATCCTCGCGTATCAACGAAGCGGGAGGTAAGTGGTACACTTTTAAACCTAAGCAAAACAATTTTGGTGACATATACAATCCATCATGGAAAAGTCACCCAAACCTTAAGTGGAGACAACCCCAAAATTCCCAAAATTCCCAAAATAATTTTTCAAACCTACCTAACCGGTTCCAACCTAACGGTTCGATCTTGAACCGTCCCTTCAACAACAATCCTCAAAGCTTTACCAATCAATCAAATCTAGAAGGATTGGTATCCAACTTCATGGCATCTCAAGACGTTAGACTATCTAAGTTTGAAGCCAATTTCAAATAACATCATAGTGAGATGACCAACAAAATCAACACAGTATTGAAGGCCATAACCAATTGAATAGCATGAGCACTACCTAGCGACACGGTTAAGAATCCAAAACTAAACGTTAACACCACAACTTTAGTTTTTTCTGCTCATTCTTACCAAGCAATTGACCCTCGATGATCATCTCACCTCTCCACTTCAATCAATGTCGTCAAAACATGTTCCAAGGAGGCAAGTTGTTAGCCTCACTTTTAGTGAAGTCGGTGTCTTACACATGAATTAGACTAGTCATGGACACTACGTGTCATGCAGGGTCATTTATGTAAACTAAGAATAGTTTGCTTTTTCTTTTAGTATAAATACCCCTCATGGCTCTCCATGAGGGGTGTTGGTGAAATCATTTGTAAATATTTCTCATTCTTAAGCTAATATTACATCTTTTCATCCACCCTCTTTTTACTTTCTCTCACTAAAACAACCATCTCTTATCCTTGTTATTTTGATCAACCAAGACCCCCCGAATAAAGTGTTTTGATTCCTGTAACAAGTGGTATCAAGAGCTAACCGGGGGTATTTTGTATTCGTGTTGTGTTGTTCGTGTTTTACAGTTGTGTTGTTCATGTTATATCAGCTTATTTATAGCTTAGTTTCGCTTATTCTCATGGTCTTGTCTGCTGGAAAAGCCATAGTTTGTCTTTTTGTTGTTTTTTTGTGATAATTATGTCAAAACTTATCACAAATTATAACAGCTTATTTCAGATCTTTCTAATTTTTGATGAGTTTTTTTAGGGTCTTGTTGTTTTCCTAAACTTATCCAAAAATCAGATCTGTTTCTTCATTTTAACAGCTTACATTGAAATTTTTATAAGCTTATTGGGTTGTTCTGTTTAAGCTTATTTCATGACCATCTCAAGTGCTTATTTTCATGGCTTTTTGTGTGTCCAAACTGCTTATTTTCAAAGTTTATCATTTCTAGGCTTATTTAGAATTGAACAGAGATATAGATCAAAGTTTTTAGCTGTCTATGATAGTTTTTTGTGTTTTTGCAAAAAGATAAGAAAATGTACAAGGCGAGTTAACAACCAAGGCGAATTAACAAGAGGCGAGTTAACAACACCCTGGCAGAGGCGAGTTAACAACACCTAGGCAGAGGCAATTTAACAACAACCCCAGGCAAAGGAGAGTTAACAACCCTCATAGGCTAAGGCGAGTTAACACCCATACCAAACCGTGTCAACTCGGTATTTACCGAGTTGACCGGTTCAACTCACTGAGTCACCTTGAGTCTAAGGTCATCGAACAAAAATGAAAAAAACAGACTCGAACCACATCAAATCCATCAAACCAAATCCATCAAATCCATCTATATAAACCCATCATCACAAGCCTCAATTCAATAAATCTGACTCAACTAACCTAATCCCTTCGTCACAATTATATTCTCACAACTCCATCTCCTCAAACAACATCAACAAGACTCAAAAAATTCTAATGATCTCAGATTTGTTTCGTGTTGTGCAAATAATCTGAGACCTCAAAAGATCCATACACCAAATGAAACAATCATCATCGATCAATGTTGAGGTATGAACCCTCATTCGATTTACAAAAATAAAGAAAGAACTTAACAAATCTGTTAAATTCAATCTTTTGTTTTGAATGACACAAAAACAATCACTCAAACAAGTCGACACCTACCTTAGACCCTCCAAAGGATCCTCTAGCCGAATATCTTGATTCTTCTTCATGGTTTTGTGATTTCTAAGTGCTCGATTATCAAAAGATGAAGAGTGTTTGAGGCTCAAACTATGATATGATGTGTAAGGGTGGACTTGAACTTATGGGTTGATTGAAAGATGATTGTGTGCTTCTCTTATAAGTACTTTGATAGATGGAAACGTAACTATATGGGATGTATGGTGTTGTTGCATTTTTCTTTAGAAGAAAAATAAGAGATGATGGGGACGATGAGTTTGAGAATGTGATTAGGGTTAACAACTGCCAATAATTAGGGTATGCATTACTCATATATATCTGAGTTGTATGGTTTTGGGTTTGTGATATGTTGGGCCCTATCCAAAATGGAACGGATCATACTTTTTAAGAGTGGGCCGGGTAATGCAAAGATTAGGCCGAATTTTTTTAAGAGTATTGGGCTGGCATAAATTTGATGTTGGGCCGATTATATTGAATCACCGAGACTTTGTTGAATAAATTGGGCCGAGCATAAATTTGATGTTGGGCCGATTATATTGAATAAAAAGTTGGGCTAAGTATATCGGGCTATTAAGTATGACAGGGTTAATGGATAGAGCCGAGTTTTAAAACAAAATAATGTCGGATAAAAGTATAAAAGATTAGGTTTTATTACTTGGATGGCCGTTATTATGGTATATTTTTTTGAGCCGATATTCATTAACGATCATTTCACAAAATTCACGAACAACAATACAACAAACACAATACATTACACTAAAAACGATCCTTATCAAAATTCACCTTCACTCTTAAAGGCTAGTATTGAATTTAATGACTATGGAGTTCTTGTCCGATGCTACTTACTTAGGATTGAAGTAGACTTTCACGGGGAGTGTACTTATTTCGTCTTTGATTTTCTCTACAACAAATATGACTTGTTCGGGCATATACGGTTTGTGATGAAGACTTGATTTATCTAGTTATACCTGATGTAAGGAGTTACATTGTAGTACTCACGGGTTATAGCTATCACTTTAAGGAATTACATTGTAGTACTCAGTGTCTCACGTAGTTGAGGAGATTTCAAGAGTTGTTGTATTTTTGTATACATTGGAGCGGGTATATGGTACTTAGATATTTGCATTTGCGCCATTCTTCATCACACGGATAGTACAAGATTAAGTAACAAGTCAGGGATTGTTGCTTCATTCTCGGGTTCGTTTCATCGGGTTGTCTCCATTAGTGGTCATCAGTATTAGCCTACAGAATAGATAAGGGGATTTAGATAGGGTTGATCAAGAGAGATTTGTAACGAGAGTACCGACATCTTCTCACAGAGTCCTCACAGAGTATTGCTTATGCAATCACAGGCTTATGATGCTAAGTAAGCTGTTCCAGTTGGCATAAGATGTACACATGTGTATGATGATTCCTCAGTTAGTCATCATCCTGGAGGGAGAAATGTGTACATCTGGTACTTAGTTGATTAATTATGTTACCGTTTTGATGTTACCGTTTCAACTCGGGACTTAGTTAAATTTGGTGTAGCAAGTCATACCATGTCTTTCCGGGAGGGAGAAAAGTGCATTTCTGGGTCTTAATTGATTTTGGTGCTACGGTTTTGACTTTGGTAAAGGGATAAAGTGTGTACTTCGGGACTAGAATGCTTCCTAAGTGAGTCAACATTGATATCATTCCTTCCTTACAGATTTTCCAAAATGAGAGAGGTCTTTGAGCCGAGCTGGAGGAGGTTGTATGACTCAAGACGAGTGCATTAATTCTTATCAGTCTTAAGGGTGTCTGTTTAGGAGGTAGCAGAAGAAAAAGAGCATACTAGTTAGGAGGGAGTAAAAACTCAACTAGATACTACACAAGAAGTTCAAAGCATAATTCATATCAAAGCCAAAGTATTCGGATAAGGGAACTTTAAGGATGACAAATGAAAAGCAGATTCTAGAAAACTTTGACATGACCAGAAATGCTGGAAAATGAAGTTTTTCAAGACATGCAGCTGATTCAGAAACTTCGAGATGACTAGAAGTGTATGAAGAAAGTTGTTGAAGGCATGTGAGGAAGTTATGAGTAAAAATCCAATCAAGACTGAGAGCATCGGTAGAGAAAACTTCTAAGTCATCCACAATAGTATTTTACCAGCCAATCAAGCCCAAAAATGAATTTTGAGCCGTGGGGTATTTAGGACCAAAATGAGCTCGAATTTGATGCTTTTAACCGTAGGGTATTCACGTCTACTAACGATCCTACAAGAGAGGAGCTTTGAGCCAAGGGAATCAAAAGCCCATCAAAATTACTCTCCCCAAAATATCTGTCTCATTCATCCTTAACAGAACAAAATAGAAACCCTTCATCCTCAAAACGTGTTCAATTCGTTAATTCAATCATTATTTTAAATAAGGAATATGAAGCTAAGGAAGAGGGAAATGTAAAAGCCAGTACAACCGAGTACGAGGATCACGAGATGTCTGTGGAAAGAGAGGAGGAGTTCGGGGAAGAAACTAAAGATGAAATCAAAGAAAAGGAGGAAGATAGCCCGAAACACTTTGACACTTTCCTCACTATGAAAGAATTAATGTATCACGAATGGCTCTTGAAAAACCCTCGACCCCCATGGGTAAAGGCTAAGGTTAGAACCAGGAACTTGAATAACGTTAAATTTTCTTTCATGATTGGGCACTTCGACAAGAAGCAAGCTTATCTAGATATGGAATCCCCAATCAATGTAATGTCTAGGCTTCATTATAATCGGATCATGAGAAAAGGTTGAGGCCAAGAAGGAAACCATCAAACCTTGGGAAAATTTGCAATTTTGTGGGGATAATCAAGGGGCTAAAAGTTTTTTGTTGGGAACTTCACCTACGAATGTGACTTCATGGTTCTTGAGGATACCACTAGTGTCATTGATCATGACCTAGGGTCAGTTATTTTTGGAAAACCATTCGTAGAAGCAACCAGTCTCGTTTACGACAGAGAGGAAGGAATAATTACATTTTAGAAAGATAAGGAGAAGATCGTGTTTAAGATGCCCCACAAGATGGAAATGTTCAAACACATAGATTTTACGGATATAAGAACTGATCGCATACCTCCTTTTACCATAGAAAGTGACGATGACAGCAGTAGAAAAACTCACTACTATGATAGCTTAGATTTGGGACCCGAATACAAACATGATGAAAATGTGTACAGAGCCATTCAGAGCTTGATAGCCATGAAGGCCAAGAGAAACAAAAGAGAAGTCACGTAAGGATGTGTGACTTCGAGTCTAGCTACAAGACTCATAAATAAAGAAAAGCGCTTCTTGGGAGGCAACCCAATGTTTATTTTTCTTGCATATTAGGAGTGTCGTGTGTTTTAATTCTTTTCATTTATTCTTTTATGTTTGAATCATCTTTGTAATCATGCTTTGTTTTGTTTATAACTTCGTCTTATTTATAATCCAAGGTATTTTGCATAAAATAAGTGTAGGGGAATATATCTGGTTGATAAGAACCATATTCAATCATTTAAAATCAATTGTTTAGATTAATTCGCGTCATTTTTTAGTCATATGATTGTAATGATTAATTCCAGGTTTTTATGCTGTGCTTTCTACGGATATAACTTATAAAATAGCGTGCAGGAAATTTCTCATTAAAAACGAAGAAGAAATCTTCACAGTGCTTGGAGATGGCGTCAAGATTAAAACCCGACGGCGTTGCGTCTCCAGCAATGTGAAGATTCGAAAATTTTCAAGTATTTTTGAAAAATAGAATGTGCAATGTGTAAAATCTGTAATTCTTTTATAAACCTGCATAAACCTATGATTACATCATTACTCTCATCCTATCTTTACTGATTTCATAGAGTCAAAACCCTAAATTCTCGTTGTATATATATATCCTGTCAATTTTATGCTTGGTGTAGTTGTCTTTGTCTTTGATTTACAGGTTATATTTGATGAGAAGAAGCTTGAAAATTCTTAGGAAGTTTCATTGGATGATTCTTGGAGGACGATTTAACCAGTTATCGCATGTTTCTTCTCCATTATTAAGCAAACCAGGGGAGTACTAGTTTCTTTAACTTGCTTTCTTTTCCCTTTATTCGTTTTTATAGGTACTTCTATAGAACGTTGGGGACAATGTTCAACTTAAGTGTAGGGGGAAATAAACCTTAGAAACTATTCCTTCATTTTCCATATGCTTTGTTGATCCCAAGCCTTGATCAATTCTTTACCTTGTAAAGAGTATGTTACCTTGGATAAATCCAAAATAACAATGGTTGAGACTTTGTTTGTATATCAAAGTGTATGCGGAATCTACACTTTGATACTCTAGAGGTATTTATCAATGAAACAGTACCAACAATGAACAACGAATAAATAACAAAA
>BQNB010035303.1:2641-46492 GCA_026074375.1 Tanacetum coccineum | reverse complement strand
TCCTATATGGGTTTCGATCGTGTGACGATAAGAACAAACAAGAACAAAGTGTTGGGTTGTTTTATTCCTGAAGGAAGGACTAGCATCCTAGCGTATATCGGTGACGTGTAGTGTATGCACACCATAGAGGTTATCTACTTTGATAACTTTATTAGTTTGCGTGGTATTCTATTTATACGCACGCGTATATTCAAGAAGGTGGTTTCATTTATTGCTAAAAGGTACACACTTCTTGATCCCTTTGTTAATTACATATTCTATACGTGTTTATGTTTTCCGCTGTGTACTCGTGATCTTTAATGGTTAATAGTTGTAAAAACCCAACAGATATCTGGTAATTGTAATACTATAGCTGCTTTCAACTTCTATAACAATGTTACTTTTACCTGCATATAAGAACAGCACCACCCCATAGCAACAACGGTTAATGTTATTTACTCGTTTTTTTTTTTGGAAAAGGTAAAATAAATAGAATAAAATGGAGTATTTACAAGAAAAAGGATTGATTAGGACAAAACCCCTAACAAACCCTATTATCCTTGCCTAAGAACAAAAATTCAGGACATGGACAAACCCATTCCAATACAAATTTCTGCTAAAAGGTACAAATATCCAAGAGAAGCTTAATCTTCACGACACGCGACAAGCTCTCATGACATATACCATAAAAGTCTTGTAACAAAGAAGTCTTCATTAGCACGACACGCATCGAAGAAGTCTTGTAAGAAATTACATAATGTACAATGCACCTGTAAATGACAGCTTCATCATCACAGTTACCAATAATACCAAACCAAGTGAGCAATCTGTAAATCATAGCTTCATCATCACAATCAAATGTAGTGTTACATTTCCAAAAACCGGTCCCCAAACAGAATCCAATGAACTAAATACAGTCAATCATATCCATCCACAACCTTAGAACATACTGAAACCACCAAAATAACCTGCATAAATTGTTATCCAACTCAACTTTAAAGTAAAATTAGAAAACCAAAAATTTGGAATTTCAATATAAAGAATAGTGCAACCGACCAAAATGCAGCTCCAACAGTTGTTCCAAACACTGGTATAAATGACAAAAAACCTACCCGCCTAACCAGAAGTCCTGTTAACCCAAACGTCAGTCTTCATTCTTAAGCTGGACTGAACTTCAATATTGCAGCTCCAACTGGAACTTCAAGGTATTATCAAAATCAACTCCAATCCAACTGGTGCAAAAGATCGGAACCAATTAACCAGGTTAACCCAACTAACAGATCAGAACCCAACTCTGATACAAGGAGGAAACGCCATTCCATACACTTGTGTAAAGATTTGTGACGAAAACACATTATACGTTTAAGCAATTGAACACTAAATACATATAAAAAATTACATTATTTGAAAAAAACACCTTACCTTTTCAAAACTATACATGCATAAATTTTTTTTTAAAAAATTCCTAAAATTTAGGAACTAAAAATACGTTTTTTATTAAAAAATTTAAAAAAAATACAAAATGTAATTTTACCTATATACCCTTTTGAATTAAATTAAAAAGAAAATATTTAAAAAAATCTTCTTGGTTCGCAGTTCTGTACATTTATTCGTATCAATAACCATTTTACAAACAAACTTCTACACAATCATCATGTATCATGACACTTGGCCCAATCATTTTCTTTTATATTTTTTTGGCAACACCTCATTTTGTGAATATCTCTTTGTAAACTTTATGTGGATGTAGATGTATTTCTCTTATTTTTAATATCAAAATTTATCATAACAACAATTCAATATTCTTTGTTTCTTCAAATGTCATACTTTTAAACCAATACCCATTTCCAGTCCTATAATTACAGCTCTCACGGCAAACTGGTTTCAAATCTCACCAATATATTTCTTGTTCACCCAATTCAATATATTTCTTGTTCACCCAATTCAATATATTTCTTGTTCACACTGAATACCTAAGAGCGATGTCCACTTTTCTAGTTTGCAATGCCTCATTCTCTCCATCTCATTGTTTAACATCATCACATGGTCGTATTAGTAGCATGGACCAAGAGATCGTCCGCAACACTGTTAAATTTCCTCGTAGCATATGGGGAGATCAGTTTCTTACATACCATGAACCGGTTTAGCCTAATGAATTTAACTAAGCTACATACATATATATGTAATATTAATTATTGATCAAGTTTTATATTGCTAATATAAAAAAGTGGAAAAAAAGTGAAAAAAACGTTAAAAAATGTGAAAAAGATTTAAAAAAAAAACTGTCAAAACTTGGAATTTTTTTTTTTGTCGAAAGTATATAAAAATGGATATCTATAGAAAGATAATTAAATGCTCGTCGTGATTGTATATTTTTTTTCGCTTGACGATTAACGGTTTGAGAGATATTAAGATTTGAAAAAAAAGGTTGAAAATAATTTTGGGTTTAATCTTATCCATTAGATTAAGATGAAGATGAAGGGTGGAGATTGGTCCCCTAGTATCTACAAAAAACTTTGTATCCAAATGAACCTAAATCTTTTTATTAAAAAATTAAAAAAAATACAAAATGTAATTTTACCTATATACCCTTTTGAATTAAATTAAAAAGAAAATATTTAAAAAAATCTGATTGGTTGATGTTGGTTCTCGCATTCACATTTGTTTGGTTCCGAAAAGAGCCTCACCCTATCAATAACCATTTTATAAACAAACTTTCTAACACCTCATTTACTTTTATATTTTACCAACTCTATTTTTACCAACTCTATTTTTTTAGCAACACCTCATTTTCTTTTATATTTTACCAACTCTATTTTATATTTTATATTTTACCAACTCTATTTTATATTTTATATTTTATATTTTACCATTTTATATTTTTTTAGCAACACCGCATTCACTTGGCCCCAATCATTTTCTTTTATATTTTACCAACTCTATTTTTTTAGCAACACCTCATTTTGTGAATATCTCTTTGTAAACTTTATGTGGATGTGGATGTATTATTTTTAACATCAAAATTTATCATAACAACAATTCAATATTCTTTGTTCTACAATTTCATACTTTTAAATCAATACCCAATTTCAGTTCTATAATTACAGCTCTCACGGCAAACTGGTTTCAAATCTCACCAATATATTTCTTGTTCACCCAATGCAAAAATCATATCAGCCTTACATTACCTAAGAGCGATGTCCACTTTTCTAGTTTGCAATGCCTCATTCTCTCCATCTCATTGTTTAACATCATCACATGGTCGTATTAGTAGCGTGGACCAAGAGACCGTCCCAACACTGTTAAATTTCCTCGTAGCATATGGGGAGATCAGTTTCTTACATACCATGAACCGGTTTAGCCTAATGAATTTAACTAAGCTACATACATATATATGTAATATTAATTATTGATCAAGTTTTACATTGCTAATATAATTCATTTGTGCATGCAGAAAAAAGATTTAATCATTGAGAAACAACATTTTGAAGAGGTTGAAGAAATGAGGAAAAAGCTATTGAATACAGCTTTTAGTGAGCCAAAGCAGCATACGAAGCTCATACAGCTTATTGATTCAGTCCAACGCCTTGGAGTATCCTATCATTTCGAACAAGAAATTCAGGAAGCCTTGCAGCATGTCTATGCTACACATGGTGATCAGTGGATCGGCAAGGACAACCTGAAAAGTACTTCACAATGGTTCCGAATCCTAAGACAACAAGGCTTTAATGTTTCATCTGGTATGCCTCTTTTTAGTATAGAGCTAAATTGATTATGCACACACACTTGATTAGGTATTACACATGTGTACTTGCTTTGGTCATGTTATAACAGGAATCTTCGAGAACCATATGGATGACAATGGAAAATTGAAGGAACACTTGAGTGACGATGTTCATGGCATGCTTGGTTTGTATGAAGCAGCATATATGAGTGTGGAAGGCGAGAAATATTTAGATGATGCCCTCGAATTCACTAAAACTCACCTTGGAAACATAGCCAAGGATCCTTCTCAAAATGCTTCTCTAAGAACTGAAATACAACAAGCACTAAACCGACCACTTCGGAAAAGGTTGCCAAGGCTAGAGGCGCTGCATTACATACCTAAATACCAACAAGAAGATTCCCGTGACGGGACCTTGTTAAATCTTGCAAAGTTGGATTATAACATGCTTCAATCAATCCACAAAAGGGAGATTAGCGAAATCTGCAAGTAAGTATCATACAGGCAAATCGATATTGTTAGCCAAGATGTTAACAACTAACTTATAGCTTAATTTAATCAGAACTTTTGGTATGAATCTAGAGCATTTCTCATTTGATAACTGAAAAATTAATCTTTGTTTCCACACTTTCCATTAATTAATGACATTGATGTCTTAGATGGTGGAAGGATCTGGACTTCTCGAACAAGCTACCTCATGTTCGAGATAGATTGGTTGAAATATATTTTTGGATATTGGGGGTCTATTTTGAACCTCAACATTCTCGTTCAAGGATGTTTCTCGCCAAAACGAGTATGTGGTTAGTTGTTCTTGATGACACATACGATAATTATGGTACTTATGAAGAACTTGAGATCTTTACCGAAGCTGTTCAGAGGTACATAATACATATGCTTAATTGTCTGTAAGACTAGAGGGCATTGCTCCCTTAAATCATTTTTACAATCCAATAATGCTAATTTCTAATTATATATTGTCTAGATGGTCCCTAAGTTGCTTGGACTCACTTCCAGAATACATGAAACTTATCTATCAAGAACTTATAAATCATTACCATGAAATGGAGGAATCAGTTGGAAAGGAAGGAAAATCATATCAATTATTATATGCGAAAGAGATGGTAATTTGCAATTTGCATACTCTATGATTGTAGAATTAAAATATGAGTATATATTTTGGTGCAATATCATTGTGTGCTTTGGGGTACAGGTAAAAGAAGGTTGTCGAAACCTCTTAGTGGAAGCAAAATGGTTAAAAGAGGGGTACGTACCAACACTTGAGGAACACATGTCAGTTTCATGTGTTACTAGTGGCTATGCAGTCATGATCGCAAACTCTTATGTTGGACGGGAAAATATGGTCACAGAGGAATCCTTTAAGTGGGTTGCCAAATTTCCTCCTCTTGTTAATGCTACATGTTTGATTTTAAGGCTTATGGATGATATCGCCGGGTACCGCCGGTACAAGGTACAAAATAAAGTAAATCAAGACATCATAATGAACAAGGTTGTGCTATTAAGTATAGGTTTTTGAAGAGATGACTTATATATTTCAGGAAGAACAAGAAAGAGACCATGTTGTTTCAAGTATTGAATGCTACATAAATGAAACTGGAGCCTCAGAGGAGGATGCAATTAAGTTTCTTTCGAAACAAGTTGAGGATGCATGGAAAGTTATAAATAAGGAGTGTCTAAGGCCTACAGAAATTCCCATGTCTCTAACTATACCTCCACTCAACCTTGCTCGTGTGAGTGATATCCTTTATAAAACCCATGATGCTTACAATTATGCAGGGGAAGAATTGATCAGTTACATTAAGTCGCTCCTTGTTCATCCTTTAGTTTAATGACATTTGATGGTTCTCGATCAGTACTCCATCTATATATGTAAAACCTGCACTTTCGCAAAAGTTATGAATAAACGAAGATCATTTACACGCGGGTTTCTAACAATAAGTGCTATTTTAAAATAGTAATCGTTTATAATTCAAAGTTCATGTATTACGGAAACCTTTAGTCATCAAAGCTTTTCCACCTTTGCTGAGTCTGTAGTAGGGAAATACCTATAGTGATTGATTCATTAGTGACTCTTTTCTTTTGAGTGAGAGTAGCCCAAAATGGGATTTGGTGACTGTTTGTATACATTTGTAGACACTTACTTTAGTGAGCAAATGTCATTAGTTTTGGGGCTAATGACTTAAAAAGTCATCTAACTTGACACTTTTTGTCTTTGTGTGTAGCCATCTTTATTTTTTCCTATTTTGTCATCAAACTTTTAAAAGTCGATCATTGTGTGTATTTTGTGACTATTTTGTCATGAAAAATGACTATTTTACCCTTCGAAATTTGAAAAATGTAAGGGTAAAATGGTCACAAAATACACACAATGATCAACTTTTGAAAGTTTGATGACAGAATAGGAAAGAAAAAAGATGGCTACACACAAAGACAAAAAGTATCAAATTAGATGACTTTTTAAGTCATTAGCCCTTAGTTTTGCAGTGATAGTTTATAAAAAATATACAAGATTGACTTTTTTTGTCAAGAGCAAACATGAGTCATTTATTAATACTAGACGAGTATCCATATATAATAACAAAATTTTATAGCAGTCTACACTATCATGTACTATCTTCATCCACTTGTCTTCCATCACGTCAAAAACCCCACCTGTCACATGTATACCACAAACTCACTACCTCTTCATCCTTTTCATACTTTCCACACAAGGCCGGTTATTCATACGTGCAACATGTGCATTGGCACCGGGCCACATCCAAAATAGGGCCACCAAAATTTGGAATGTTTTGTTATATATGCATGTGTTTAATTATCAGATTTCAGTTTTAAAGAAAAGAAAAGTATATGTTTCAGTGCGTTTTATCTTAAAAAGAAGAGAGATATTCTTCGTCCTGAGCGTCTTTTCAAAAAATCTTCTTGCTCGAGACACACGACTTCTAAGTAAATATCATCTTAGGACTCGTTCTTCAAATAAAGGAAAGTGTGCAATCATGTACATTTATCCTCACAACGAGAAGATAACAACTTCTCCGACTTGAGGTGACACAAAACGTCAATTCAAAAACATTCAAAGTCTTTAGAGCTCCAGTAACTGTAACAACCTGAGTTTCAAGTCAACATTTATCCTGAGCTATGATAATTATTTTTATACGTAATTAGTTATAATCGTTTATGCTATACAATGTCTGATGAAAATTTCCATTTATTAGGTAATTTCAAGCTATGATTGAGTTTTTATTTGTTTTTATAGTCTCAAAGTCAGAAAAATTTATATTGTCCCTCCGAGAGCGTGAATATGTTATTTTTGTATTTTACGGCGTTTCCTCGAGTTTTTTTTGTAAAAACCTTGTTTAAAGGTCGTGTTTTACGAGATTTAACGTTTCATTAAACGTTTTAAAGTAAAATTAGTGGGACGGATTTAAAATATTTACTAACGTGGTGTGACCCGAGTCTTTAGCCGTTTTTATATATAAAGGAAACACATTTGTACTAGTTTTGAAGGAGTAATAAGAAGGAAGGACTAGAATTGCCAAATTGCCAAAGTTGTCTTCTATAAATAGAACCAACACACACACTTATAACTTTTTCACAAAAACTCCACTCTCTTCCTCCTCCTTTCTCTTGTTCGACCGGCCAAAGCACCACCACCACTATTCCGACCAACTTTCTGACATGCAATTAAATCTACTTACATATTATTGATCCTTGTATAAAGACCTACAAATCCCACTATTAAAATCCTACATGCATTAAGATTTGGAGAACATAAATTTTTGGTTTGTTCTTGAACTTTTCGAGTATAAAGGGGTGTTCAAAAGAGTTAGATTAGTGTTGTAGTGAAGTTGGTTGATTGAAAAAGGTTGTTTTGTTTGGTCTTGGGGTTCGTCCGATTTCAAAGCAAGAGGGGGAACTACACGACACAAAAAAAAATACATACAAATACAAAACATTATCAAAAGTTGAATTCCATTTCTTGTGCTTGTTTCACAATCGGATAAAAAAACCCTTACAAGGAGGGTTCGATCGAGTTTTAACTAAGAACACCAACACCAAAGGCGTTTTGTGGTTTGTTTTGTGATAGAACTAGCATTCATCATTCTCGATTGACATGTAGTGTGTGCATCTCTTAAAAGTGATTTACTTTAATCACTAAGGGTTTTCTTTAAAGAATCAAGAATCAATATTTAAATCAATTCTCATACTAATTTAATTGATAAAAGGTTAGTAAATCTTTATGTGCCTATTAAGTGTTAATTCCTAAGAGGTTTAAAAAAGGGAGAGAGAAGAAGAAAAAAACCCTATATCTATCACTTTAATTTCTGATTGTGAAAAAAACCCTAATTGCTTGATTCGAATCCTGTTAATCATCAATCATTGAATAACGCTTGATTAATATGGATCAAATGTTCTTACACCTTGTTCGCCCTATTCCTGTGATTGGTTATAGGCTTTCATCTCCGGTTGATCCCTATTACTAACGTGATCGGATAGGAACCGTTGGGTGTTTAGACATTTATGTGTTCATTTTAATTACTCTTTATTTGATTCGACGTGATTTTAGGGTTTGATCGTGCAATTTTCTTTTTTAGGGTTTTTTTTCTTATTTGTTTGGTGAGTTGGTAATATGGTGGCTATTTCCAAAGAGGAAGAGGTACAAAAGATTTCGACATCTATTTTCGTTACAAATTTTCCGGATCACGCTAAGGCAAAGGATTTATGGAATGTTTGTAAACAATACGGTCAAGTGGTTGATGCATTCATCCCGGATAGAAAGTCGAAGGCGGGTAAGAGATATGGCTTCGTTCGATTTATTAGAGTATATGATGTGGACCGTTTGGTTAGCAATTTGTGTACGTTATGGATGGGGAGTCATCATCTTCACGCGAACGTCGCTAGGTTTCAGAGACCTCCTGCTGTTATTAGTGGTGGATATACGCATCAGAATGGTAATTATGTGCCTAAAAAAACAGAAGCCAATTCGAATAATGGACGTAGAACGGACAAAAGGTCTTATGTTAATGTTGTTAATGGGGATACAAAATCGACAGAAGCGTGTGAACCAGCTTTACTTCTTGATGAGTCATGTCTTAACCAACTGGATTACTCGTTAGGTTTGCTTGGTAAAGTTAAAGAATTCAGCAGTTTTGATAATATGAGAATGGTATTGGGGAATGAAGGCTTCGATGACATTGATTTAAGGTATATGGGAGGTATGTGGATCATGATTGGTTTTAAAACGGAAGATACTAAAGCTAAGTTTCAGTCGTGCTTAGGCGCGACATCATGGTTTTCTCTACTCATACAAGCGTCCAAAGAGTTTGTTATTGATGAACGTATCACTTGGGTAGACATTGAAGGAATACCTCTCAAATTATGGTCGGAAAGTACGTTTAATAGGATTGCGGCAAAATGGGGTAAGATGCTTTATTTGGAGAAATTAGATGAAGGGTGTTTGTATAGTAAGAGGTTGTGTATTCTTACTACTGGAAAATCAAACATACTCGAAACGTTCAAAATCATTCATAAAGGGAAGAGATTTTTGGTGAGAGCAAAAGAAACCATGGGATGGATTCCTGATTTTGATGAACAAGAGGAAGATAATAGCGAATCGGAAGACGAGCAATCCGTAGGTTTTATTAAGGAAGACTTTGATGGTAGTGATGTAGAGAAGGAAGGGGATAATAACGTTAGTATGGTTCCAGACTCGGTGAAGGAAGATGTGAATGTGCAAGCTGAAGAGAAAGGTAATGATTTTGATGTTAATAATTCTCTTGATCCTTTTGAGCTATATTCGCTATTGAATAAAAAGAGAAATGTGGAGGAGAAAATGGATAAGTCGAATGAAACAGTGAGTATTCCATTTCCTCCTGGATTTACTCCTTGTGACGAAACAGAAGTTGAGTGTGATAAGAAGTCTATGGGTAATAATGAAGGCAGCGGGTCTGACAACGAAAAAGGGGAATCGGTTTCTATTGGTTCAAGGAAAAGCAACAAGATAGAAATTAAAAGGACGGGGGGTTCGTTATTAACTGTTATGGAGGAATTGATCAAGGTGGGAAAGACGATGGGTTACAATATGGAAGGATGTATGAAAAATATTGAAGAAATAATTGAAATTCAAGGAGGAAAAGAGGTTTTTAAATGAATATGGTTTCTCTTAACGTTCAAGGCCTAAACCCTAAGGCCAAAAAAGATTGGGTTAAGGAGATTTGTGTTTCTCATAAGGTGAATTTTCTTACCTTACAAGAGACCAAGATGGAGGATATTTCTTTGATTGATGTTAAATGTTGTTGGGGTAACTATGCTTTTGAGTATGTGTATAGTCCGGCGGTTGGTAATTCGGGTGGCATTTTATGTGTGTGGGAGAAGTCGGCTTTTAAGAAAAACAATTCTACGATTTCCGATTATTTTGTTATGATTAGCGGGTCTTGGTTATGTAGTGGTGTAAATCTTTTGATTATTTCGGTGTATGCTCCTCAAGAATATGCCGAAAAGAAAATGCTTTGGGATTATTTGGTTCATGTGATTAGTAAATGGGACGGGGAGGTGATCGTTATGGGAGATTTTAATGAGGTTCGATTCAAGAATGAAAGATTTGGCTCGTTATTTCATGCTCATGGCGCGGATGCTTTTAATAGATTTATTTTGCAAGCAAATCTTCAAGAGATCCCCCTTGGAGGTTGTTCTTTCACTTGGTGTCATAGATCCGCTAAGAAGATGAGTAAGCTAGACCGGTTTCTTATGTCGGAAGGCTTGTTGGGTGTGAATCCTAACTTTTCGGCTTTAACGTTGGATAGGTACCTATCGGATCATAGACCTATTATGTTGCGTGATTCTTCCCATGATTATGGCCCTATCCCTTTTAGGATGTATCATTATTGGTTCGAGATAGACGGATTTGAAGAGATGATTTCGAAAGCTTGGTGTGAATGTCCAATCGTTGAGGTAAATCCTATGTTGTACTTGATGTATAAGATGAAATTTCTCAAAAAGTGTATTCGTGAGTGGAATGGGAAGAGACAATCTAATAAGTGTAAAAAAAGGGCTTTTAAAAAAGATCTCCATGACTTGGAAATTGTTATTGACCAAGGCAATGCTACGGATGATATTCTATATAAAAGAATGGAGATCATTAAAGACATCCAAGAAGCGGAGAAAGTGGATAATTTGGAGGCGGCGCAAAAAGCTAAGATAAAATGGGCGATAGAAGGAGACGAGAATACAAAGTTTTATCATGGGATTTTAAATAAGAAACGTAATCAACTTGGTATACGTGGAGTCTTAAAAGATGGTATGTGGATCGATAATCCGGCTATGGTTAAAAAGGAGTTCTTGGAGCATTTTAGTACTCGGTTCCAGCAGCCTCGTCGTATTCGTCCAGTGATCAATATTGATTTTCCTCGTACGATTAGTGAGCTGAAAAAAAATGAATTGGAAGGTGATATTTCGTACCAAGAGATTAAGCGGGCGGTGTGGGATTGTGGGATTGATAAATCTCCGGGACCGGATGGAGTTACTTTTGGTTTCATTAGAAGATATTGGTCTTTAATTGAAAAGGATGTAGTGGCGGCGGTTCAACATTTTTTTACTTCCGGTAATTTTCCTAAAGGTTGTAATGCGTCGTTTATTGCTTTGATCCCTAAGATTCCGGATGCTAAATTGGTTAAGGACTTTCGTCCAATTAGTCTTATAGGGAGCTTATATAAAATTATTGCGAAAATTTTGGCTAATCGGCTTGTTGGTGTGTTGGGTGACTTAGTTAGTGAGGTTCAATCGGCTTTTGTGGCGGATAGACAAATTCTAGACGGTCCGCTCATTCTCAACGAGGTTCTTCAATGGTGTAAAGCGAAAAAAAAACAAACGTTTATTTTCAAGATTGATTTTGAAAAGGCTTATGATTCCGTTCGTTGGGATTTCTTAGGAGACGTTTTAAATCGTTTTGGCTTTGGTGCTAAATGGTGTGGTTGGATACAAGAATGCCTTCGATCTTCTCGTGGTTCGGTTTTAGTAAATGGAAGTACGACGGAGGAATTTCAATTTTATAAAGGCTTAAAACAAGGTGATCCGTTATCTCCTTTCTTATTTATATTGGTTATGGAGAGTCTTCATTTGTCCTTTAAAAGAGTGGAGGATGCGGGTATGTTTAATGGTATCAAGATTAACTCTTCTATGACTTTATCTCATATGTTTTATGCGGACGATGCTATATTCATGGGTCAATGGAGTAAGCGGAATATTGATACTTTAATGTATATGTTAAAGTGTTTTGAACGGGCTTCGGGTCTTAGTATTAATCTTAGTAAAAGTAAACTCATGGGGTTAGCGGTTTCGATAGAGAAGGTCGAAGAAGTTACCGAGACATATTGGTTGTGGCATTCTTAATACTATTACCGTTTTCTTTACTTGGATCGAAAGTGGGGGAACGTATGTCACGTACTAAATCATGGGATGAGTTTTAATCGACACAATGTTGAAATCGACTTCTAAATGGAAGAAGAAAACTTTTGTCTAATGGAGTAGGCTCACACTTCTTAAAGCGTTTTTTGATCTATTCCTAGTTATCAATGTCAATATTTAAGGATCCTCTTGTTGGTTCTACAAACGATATAATCTATCCGGTTGGTCACTTTTTAATGGTAATCAAATCATGTATAGTAAAAGGTTGATTTGGTTTAGTTGGAATAAAGTCATGCGTCCAAAGGAGTAAAGGAGGTCTTGGTGTTCTTAGTTAATTTCGCGCTTAAAAGAGGCATAATGTATAAAAGGGTTGGCCATTTTTATCCCAGTGACTCGTTATGGGTTAGGGTTCATTCATGCTATACATGGAGTGTTGAAGGTAGGATTGGTAGAGCTGGGAATGTCGGATATACGCGATTTGGTGTGATATATTACAGAAAGTGGATAGGTTAGCTTCACCATGGAATTGGTCTTTTAAGTAAGGGTGCATAAGAATGAAGGGAATGGGTCTAATACTTCTTTTTGGAAGGATCGGTGGAGGGGGGAGCAGCGATTGAAAGAGGTTTTTTTCCACCATTTATGGCTTGAGGTAAACAAACACATTTTCGGAAGCTTCAAAATTGAGCAGACTCTTTAGCTTCCTCTTGCGTATGATGTCTGTGTAGTGGCAGTTTGAATCCAACAGTGGGTTTCATCCTATTGGACAGTTTGGAGGGAGTGATGTTAAGTCCAACGGAGGCTAGGTGGTCGTGTGATTTAAATAGCCGGGGAAAATTTCAGTTGCTTTCGGCGCGAAGGTATATTGACAACAATAGATTACCATATATTCCTTCCAAAACAAGAAGGATTAAAGAAGTGCCTATTAAAAGGTCAAAGTTCACTGCTTGGAAGTGATCGTATAAAATGGATTACCGATCTCGGTGGAACATTTCACTTAGAGGTATAGATATCCCTTCCTATTCCTAATGTCCTCTATGCAGACAGGTGTAGAATCTTCAAAACATTGTTCTTTAATTGTAGTGGGTTAGTTAAGCTATTTCGATTCGGAGGGTTTGTTATTTGGTGGTATGTGAGTTACAAGAGCATGATTTCTTTTGATAAGTGGATTTCTAGTGGGATAACTAATTTACGCTGCCTTCTAAGCAAAAAGATTATTAGAAGGGAGTGTGATATTGGTCTATGGTGATCATTTAGGGCTTTTCGGAATACGAAGAATTGGGCGTTGTTCTTATTCCAAGCGAATAATTTTGATGATCTAGTGACTCTCGTCTTTCTTTTGGTGTCGTTATAGATGTAAAGCTACGTTTAATTGGGTGGATTGGTTAAAAAATCCTCACCTTGTGTCCTTGTAATGTTCTAGCTTCTTGCTAGTGTTTTCTTTTAATAAAATTCGTCGTTCAAAAAAAAAAAGCAAGAGGGGGAACCATAGTTGATTTTTCTTATAAGCATTGTGAGCTTCTAGTTATATTTTTTTGTGTTGATAAATTTGATTATATTGCGTGTTATATGATTATTGCTATAAGGTTCAAGTGCGGAAATTATTGAAAGTGTATTTGGTTATTGACCAAAGTTTGATGGTTTTGGTATGCTTAAATAGGATAGTTAAGCATGTTTTGATAGTCGGATTATGTCAAAAATATTGTTTTAATGGGTTTAGTGTTGACCAAGTTTGACCGCCTCGTAGCGAGTCGAGAAATTTTTGAAAGTTATTTTTGATAATGAAAAGTGATAGTGTTCGCCTTTAGCTATGTTTCGCTAGGTGGATCGTCACGTAACTCTTAATAAGGTACGTTTTACGGCCGAGTCAAGATTGGGTAAAAGTCAACTACGAAGTTTGACTTTTAAAAGTCAAACATGTGTAAACTTTTGAATATAGTCTATAATGAGCAAAGGGTTTGTAATGTTAGTTAATTGATGATGAAATATGAAGTTCGGATTATATTATCCTTACTTTCGGTAACTTTCTAAAAATGGAAACTTTGTGGAAAAAGTGTTGTGATAATGTTAGTGCGTCAAAGGGAATTGTTTTGCGTCGCACTTGGAAATTATAGTATATTATTGTATGTACGTAGTAGTGATATATATATATATATATATATATATATATATATATATATATATATATATAGTTAGGATCAAATGAGAAGTTTCTTTAAAATAAGAAGGATAAGAAGTAACTATAACCGCATATCCGAGATGCATCGACTTGAATTAGATGCATCTCTATAATCTTAGATGCATTATAATGCATCATAATGTGTTTTCTAGCTTTTAATTAGATGCATATACGTATTTTAGATGCATTTCATGATTTCTCTTATTTTTTGGTCCTCTACATGTGCCAAAATCATAAAAATCAATTTGCACCATCTACACATCAAATTAACTTTCGAAACTTTATATGGTGCATCTAGATTAATGAATGCATCTATGAAAGATGTGCATCTCAAATGTGGTGGCTTCTCACCACTTCTTATTTTAATTTACTTCTCACTGGATCCCTACTCTCTCTCTCTCTCTCTCTCTCTCTCTCTATATATATATATATATATATATATATATATATATATATATATTATGCATTATATGAGTTATTTTACTTTTAGTCACGTACCGCTATATATGTATTATATAGGTCGCGGTTGAGACGTGAAGCTATTTGCGCTTATTGATTTGATTGAATTGGATCTTTTGCTTAAGGTGAGTTCATAGCCTCGCATTTAAATATTTTGATTATTTTTAACCTCGCGAGGGGGATACATGTTTGTTTTTTAAAATCAAACACATATAATTTTATGGTATGCTTGATCCGATTATGAGATTGTTTCCGCATAAGTAGTTATTGTCGAAGTTCATTATTTCATGAACCGCTAATTACCTTGCGAGGTGAACGCTAATGCATTAAATAGATCTATTAGATTTGACAACCCTGTCCGGGGTATGAATCCTTGTGAACACCCTGTCAAACGGACATTTTGTATTTAGAAGTAATAGGTATATGACAATAATACCTTGTTTGGGGCACATTGACATATGAAATGACATATATATTGTTAACATTTGGTGTTATGAGTTTAAGCATGAAAGAAAAGAGATTGTTATACATTGTATTCGTTGCAATGTTTTCCCGAGAACTAATTATGTGTTCAAAGATTATTACTTATTGATTATTTTAAACTTTATGGATTTCACTCAACATTGTTGTTGACGTTTTAAACATGGATGAAGGCAAAGATGGCATGGAGGTGTCGTGCGTATAATGGATTTGGTGAAAGACTACTTGTGTGTTCCTTGTATTTCAAAAACAGTGACTTAAGTTGTTTTAAAACAATGTCTTAAATTTGAAACAATAGTTTTTAAAATGATATAATGGTTGTGGTTGCGATTTTGTGGGGACCTGAACGCGTTTTACTCTGATTAATAATAGAACACTAATGAGGTGTCATTTTATACACTTTTTCGGGGTCGTTTAACCCCCTAATTCGTGTGTTTATGCCCAAAATAGGTACTTACGTTCCTTTTCAAGTATTTCTCATTTGGAAGGCATTTGGAAGAATTACACGTGACTTGGGCTCATTTGGAGAAGAAACGGACAAGACTATGGACCTACACCAACATCTCTCAAGATTATGTTCTCACCAGCTGGAGACAGCCTCATTACACTCGAAAGGAAATTTGTAAATATCTACATGGAAATAATGTTTGAAAACCATTACACACAATAGTCTCAAGTGAAAATAAACAAGAAGTCTTTAAGTATAATGAGGTAGTACCTCACGGCCTGCAAGTGTAAGCAATACAGTACCAAGACCTCCAGCCGTGACCCATTTCTGATAGAGAAACCCAGCAACTCCATGAATAATGAAATAGTTGCAACCCATACTGCCGAATAAACAGCTTTTCCAGCAAATTCATAACCCATCTGTAAATCAAATAATACCAGAAATATAATAACTTAGCAGCAGTTTAATATTACATCATTCCATCATAATATAAGCAACAATATATAATTACTTGTATAATAAAAGTTGCAAGATAGGTGGGTAGGGAAGTTTGGGTAACGGGATAAATGGGTGATTTTTTGTACGTATTGGTTGGGTTGACCCAGGAAACTGTTTACTAACTTGGGAGTTTTATAAAATATGATTATATTAATACTCTAAATTAATAAGAAAAATGACTTTGGGAGTTTTTAAGCAATTAAAGACATTGTGGGCAACTTTCCACCCTGTTGACCCATTTGACAAGTTTCCTTTTTGGCTAAATTTTTATGTTTTATACTACACGTTTAACTCGCTAGAGATATAAACTAGCTTAAATCAACCCATTTATAAGGAAGTGGGTCAAAATGATCACATAGGGTGAAAACAATAGAGTATGACTTCATGTAAAATCCAATAATAGAAAATATTGATAGGACATGGGACGTGATTTATGCCAAGACCATAACAGTTTATCCCTTCCAGTTACATATATATGCTTGCATATATACATACATACATACATATATAATTCCCATAGAATTTGGATATGCTAGAGTCATAGATACGTACAGATCTTGCATCGCTAGGATCCTTTTTCTCCACAAAGAATTTCTGTGTTTGTTGTATCAAGCTGCCAAAACAAAATAAAGGATCGTCTAAACATCTAGTGATGACAGGACAAAACAAAAAAAACGTTCCCAAGCATATGAACAAGTTATTCAATAATGATGACTCCCACCAACCAGCCGCATTTAGTCATGTAATGAACTAAGAGATACGATAATGGGTTCCAATTGCTTAAAGTTTAACACAGGATAGGTTATTACCTCGATAAGCAATATGCAAATGCCAAAACTGTAGACAATGAACGAACAAAATTCAGAAGCCGTTGCTTGACAGCTTGGCTTGGTGCAGAAGGTAGGATAACTGGTTCGAGTACTCTGTGAATATGAGTGACTGTTCAGCAAAAACTGACAACAGATATCTGGTAATAGTAATACTATAGCTGCTTTCAACTTCTATAACGATGTTACTTTTACCTGCATATAAGAACAGCACCACCCCATAGCAACAACGGTTGATGTTATTTACTCGTTTTTCTTTTTTGGAAAAGGTAAAATAAATAGAATAAAATGGAGTATTTACAAGAAAAAGGATTGATTAGGACAAAACCCCTAACAAACCCTATTATCCTTGCCTAAGAACAAAAATTCAGGACATGGACAAACCCATTCCAATACAAATTTCTGCTAAAAGGTACAAATATCCAAGAGAAGCTTAATCTTCACGACACGCGACAAGCTCTCATGACATATACCATAAAAGTCTTGTAACAAAGAAGTCTTCATTAGCACGACACGCATCAAAGAAGTCTTGTAAGAAATAACATAATGTACAATGCACCTGTAAATGACAGCTTCATCATCACAGCTACCAATAATACCAAACCAAGTGAGCAATCTGTAAATCATAGCTTCATCATCACAATCAAATGTAGTGTTACATTTCCAAAAACCGGTCCCCAAACAGAATCCAATGAACTAAATACAGTCGATCATATCCATCCACAACCTTAGAACATACTGAAACCACCAAAATAACCTGCATAAATTGTTATCCAAACACCCAGAATAATTGCAGCTCCAACTCAACTTTAAAGTAGAATTAGAAAACTAAAAATTTAGAATTTCAATATAAAGAATAGTGCAACCGACCAAAATGCAGCTCCAACAGTTGTTCCAAACACTGGTATAAATGACAAAAAACTTACCCGCCCAACCAGAAGTCCTGTTAACCCAAACATCAGTCTTCATTCTTAAGCTGGACTGAACTTCAATATTGCAGCTCCAACTGGAACTTCATGGTATTATCAAAATCAACTCCAATCCAGCTGGTGCAAAAGATCAGAACCAATTAACCAGGTTAACCCGACTAACAGATCAGAACCCTTGTAAACCCAACTCTGATACAAGGAGGAAACGCCATTCCATATACTTCTGTAAAGATTTGTGACGAAAACACATTATACGTTTAAGCAATTGAACACTAAAAACATATAAAAAATTACATTATTTGAAAAAAACACCTTACCTTTTAAAAACTATACATGCAGAAATTTTTTATAAAAAAATTCCTAAAATTTAGGAACTAAAAATACGTTTTTTATTAAGAGGAGAGTTATATTGGATACCAAAAAAAGGTTGGATACTAGGGGACTCATCCACATCATCCATCTAAAAAGAAATCAATGGTTGTGATTAAAAGCATTTAATTATTTCACCTATTTTTTAAAATTTAAATATCTCATAAACCGTTAATCGTTAAGCAAAAAAAAATATACCATCACGACGAGCATTTAATTATCTTTCTATAGATATCCACTTTGATATACTTTCGACAAAAAAAAAATTTACGTTTTTTTCACGTCTTTTTCATCTTTTTTCCACGTTTTTTTTCAGATTTTTCACGTTTTTCACTTTTTTTTTACGTTTTTCACCTTTTTTTTTACGTTTTTCACGTTTTTCCGTGAAAAAGTTTTTTTTTCGTTTTTTCCGTTTTTCACGTTTTTTTCTCGTTTTTTTTCCGTTGTTGAAATTTGCATTAAAAATCATATATGATATAACACTAATATCATATATGATTTAACACTAAAATTAAATATCATATATGACATAGCACTAATATCATATATGATATAACACTATCATATATGATTTAACACTAACATCATATATGATTTAACAGTAAATCTAAATATCATATATGATTCTCATGCAAGTTTCAACGAGAAAAAGTCGAAAAAAATATGAAAAAACACGAAAAAAACGAAAAAAAAAATTTTGTCGAAAGTATATCAAAATGAGAAAACGTGAAAAAAACGTGGAAAAAAAGTGAAAAAAGTGAAAAAAACGTGAAAAAAAGGTGAAAAAATTTGAAAAAAACGTGACAAAAACTTGAATTTTTTTTTTGTCGAAAGTATATCAAAGTGGATATCTATAGAAAGATAATTAAATGCTCGTCGTGATTGTATATTTTTTTTCGCTTGACGATTAACGGTTTGAGAGATATTAAGATTTGAAAAAAAAGGTTGAAAATAATTTTGGGTTTAATCTTATCCATTAGATTAAGATGAAGATGAAGGGTGGAGATTGGTCCCCTAGTATCCACAAAAAACTTTGTATCCAAATGAACCTAAATCTTTTTATTAAAAAATTAAAAAAAATACAAAATGTAATTTTACCTATATACCCTTTTGAATTAAATTAAAAAGAAAATATTTAAAAAAATCTGATTGGTTGATGTTGGTTCTCGCATTCACATTTGTTTGGTTCCGAAAAGAGCCTCACCCTATCAATAACCATTTTATAAACAAACTTCTACACCTCATTTTCTTTTATATTTTACCAACTCTATTTTTACCAACTCTATTTTTTTAGCAACACCTCATTTTCTTTTATATTTTACCAACTCTATTTTATATTTTATATTTTACCAACTCTATTTTATATTTTATATTTTATATTTTACCATTTTATATTTTTTTAGCAACACCGCATTCACTTGGCCCAATCATTTTCTTTTATATTTTACCAACTCTATTTTTTTAGCAACACCTCATTTTGTGAATATCTCTTTGTAAACTTTATGTGGATGTGGATGTATTATTTTTAACATCAAAATTTATCATAACAACAATTCAATATTCTTTGTTTCTTCAAATGTCATACTTTTAAATCAATACCCAATTTCAGTTCTATAATTACAGCTCTCACGGCAAACTGGTTTCAAATCTCACCAATATATTTCTTCTTCACCCAATGCAAAAATCATATCAGCCTTAGAATACCTAAGAGCGATGTCCACTTTTCTAGTTTGCAATGCCACATTCTCTCCATCTCATTGTTTAACATCATCACATGGTCGTATTAGTAGCGTGGACCAAGAGATCGTCCGCAACACTGTTAAATTTCCTCGTAGCATATGGGGAGATCAGTTTCTTACATACCATGAACCGGTTTAGCCTAATGAATTTAACTAAGCTACATACATATATATGTAATATTAATTATTGATCAAGTTTTATATTGCTAATATATAATTCAATTGTGCATGCAGAAAAAAGATTTAATCATTGAGAAACAACATTTTGAAGAGGTTGAAGAAATGAGGAAAAAGCTATTGAATACAGCTTTTAGTGAGCCAAAGCAGCATACGAAGCTCATACAGCTTATTGATTCAGTCCAACGCCTTGGAGTATCCTATCATTTCGAACAAGAAATTGAGGAAGCCTTGCAGCATGTCTATGCTACACATGGTGATCAGTGGATCGGCAAGGACAACCTGAAAAGTAGTTCACAATGGTTCCGAATCCTTAGACAACAAGGCTTTAATGTTTCATCTGGTATGCCTCTTTTTAGTATAGAGCTAAATTGATTATGCACACACACTAGATTAGGTATTACACATGTGTACTTGCTTTGGTCATGTTATAACAGGAATCTTCGAGAACCATATGGATGACAATGGAAAATTTTAGGAACACGATGTTCAAGGCATGCTTGGTTTGTATGAAGCAGCATATATGAGTGTGGAAGGCGAGAAATATTTAGATGATGCCCTCGAATTCACTAAAACTCACCTTGGAAACATAGCCAAGGATCCTTCTCAAAATGCTTCTCTAAGAACTGAAATACAACAAGCACTAAACCGACCACTTCGGAAAAGGTTGCCAAGGCTAGAGGCGCTGCATTACATACCTAAATACCAACAAGAAGATTCCCGTGACGAGACCTTGTTAAATCTTGCAAAGCTGGATTATAACATGCTTCAATCAATCCACAAAAGGGAGATTAGCGAAATCTGCAAGTAAGTATCATACAGGCAAATCGATATTGTTAGCCAAGATGTTAACAACTACGTAACTTATAGCTTAATTTAATCGGAACCTTTGGTATGAATCTAGAGCATTTCTCATTTGATAACTGAAAAATTAATCTTTGTTTCCACACTTTCCATTAATGAAATTGATGTCTTAGATGGTGGAAGGATCTGGACTTCTCGAACAAGCTACCTCATGTTCGAGATAGATTGGTTGAAATATATTTTTGGATATTGGGGGTCTATTTTGAACCACAACATTCTCGTTCAAGGATGTTTCTCGCCAAAACGAGTATGTGGTTAGTTGTTCTTGATGACACATACGATAATTATGGTACTTATGAAGAACTTGAGATCTTTACCGAAGCTGTTCAGAGGTACATAATACATATGCTCAATTGTCTGTAAGACTAGAGGGCATTGCTCCCTTAAATCATTTTTACAATCCAATAATGCTAATTTCTAATTATATATTGTCTAGATGGTCCCTAAGTTGCTTGGACTCACTTCCAGAATACATGAAACTTATCTATCAAGAACTTATAAATCTTTACCATGAAATGGAGGAATCAGTTGGAAAGGAAGGAAAATCATATCAATTATTATATGCGAAAGAGATGGTAATTTGCAATTTGCGTACTCTATGATTGTAGAATTAAAATACGAGTATATATTTTGGGGCAATATCATTGTGTGCTTTGGGGTACAGGTAAAACAAGGTTGTCGAAACCTCTTAGTGGAAGCAAAATGGTTAAAAGAGGGGTACGTACCAACACTTGAGGAACACATGTCGGTTTCATGTGTTACTAGTGGCTATGCAGTCATGATCGCAAACTCTTATGTTGGACGGGAAAATATGGTCACAGAGGAATCCTTTAAGTGGGTTGCCAAATTTCCTCCTCTTGTTAATGCTACATGTTTGATTTTAAGGCTTATGGATGATATCGCCGGCTACAAGGTACAAATATAGTAATCAAGTCTTCATATGAATCAAGGTTGTGCATTATATATATGTATAGGTTTTTGAAGAGATGACTTATATATTTCAGGAAGAACAAGAAAGAGACCATGTTGTTTCAAGTATTGAATGCTACATAAATGAAACTGGAGCCTCAGAGGAGGATGCAATTAAGTTTCTTTCAAAAAAAGTTGAGGATGCATGGAAAGTTATAAATAAGGAGTGTCTAAGGCCTACAGAAATTCCCATGTCTCTAACTATACCTCCACTCAACCTTGCTCGTGTGAGTGATATCCTTTATAAAACCCATGATGCTTACAATTATGCAGGGGAAGAATTGATCAGTTACATTAAGTCGCTCCTTGTTCATCCTTTAGTTTAATGACATTTGATGGTTCTCGATCAGTACTCCATCTATATATGTAAAACCTGCACTTTCGCTAAAGTTATGAATAAACGAAGATCATTTACACGCGGGGGTTTCTAACAATAAGTGCTATTTTAAAATGGTAATCGTTTAAAATTCAAAGTTCATGTATTACGGAAACCTTTAGTCATCAAAGCTTTTCCACCTTTGCTGTAGGGAAATACCTATAGTGATTGATTCATTAGTGACTCTTTTCTTTTGAGTGAGAGTAGCCCAAAATGGGATTTGGTGACTGTTTGTATACTTTTGTAGACACTTAGTTTAGTGAGCAAATGTCATTAGTTTTGGGGCTAATGACTTAAAAAGTCATCTAACTTGACATTTTTTGTCTTTGTATGTAGCCATCTTTTTTCTTTCCTATTCTGTCATCAAACTTTCAAAAGTCGATCATTGTGTGTATTTTGTGACTATTTTGTCATGTAAAATGACTATTTTACCCTTCGAAAATTTAAAAATGTAAGGGTAAAATGGTCACAAAATACACACAATGATCGACTTTTGAAAGTTTGATGACAGAATAGGAAAGAAAAAAGATGGCTACACACAAAGACAAAAATGTCAAATTAGATGACTTTTTAAATCATTAACCCTTAGTTTTGCAGTGATAGTTTATAAAAAATATACAAGATTGACTTTTTTTTGTCAAGAGCAAACATGAGTCATTTATTAATACTAAACGAGTATCCATGTATAATAACAAAATTTTATAGCAGCATATAGTTATGTACACTATCATGTATGTTCATCACTGCCATTTGTCTTCCATCACATCAAAAACCCCACGTGTCACATGTGTGCCACAAACTCACTACCTCTTCTTGCTTTTCATACTTTCCACACAAGGCCGGTTATTCATAGGTGCAGCATGTGCATTGGCACCGGGCCACATCCTAAATAGGGCCACCAAAATTTGGAATGTTTTGTTATATATGCATGTGTTTAATTATTCTGATTATCGTGAAAAAGATTAGGTACATAATATAACTGAATGGAGGACAATTTGTTTTTGACTCTTTGTTTTTTTTGGGTTATGTGGTTTAAAAACCACCGGAGGGACCACTTCATTTGTAAACCACCGACGTCATTTGTAAGGACCACTCATATACTTTTTCACTTTTGTCAATGTTCTCTCTTTTCCAGTAACTCACCACTTGAAGGGCCATAGTTTTTTGAAATGGGACCCACAAAGAGCAAAGGACCACATTTTTTTTCACTATTTTATCATTACATTTGTAAGGACCACTTCATTGAAGTCACTACATTGACATCACTTTTTTGTTTTTTTCCACTAGTTTGTCACGTTGTAACAATTTTTTTATAACACCAGCCCCCCAAGACTTCAGATTTTGTTTCAGAAACGTTTTTACGAGGTGTTCACTTTTTTGTGAAAAAGATTTTTATAGGAACTGTTGTCAATTACTTTAGTCGTATGTTCTTTTTAAGCTTTGATAATAAATTCGAACATAAACAATTAATGACTTGTATCTACCCAATTATGTAATTCTTGTATATATATTCGTATAATTTACAGCTCAAGTCGATACCAGTAAAAAAACATATTACAAACATTGTAAAACTTAGCAAATTTATCAAGTTTATAGAAGTTCCGAAGTTAACATTGGGTAGAGGGCGTTTTCCCAAAAGATTGCGGTATCTATCGAGTTTGACTAGTCTGAAAAATCATGAACACGCAACGGCTTTGCACTTAAAAGGTAACATTTATATACTTTACGATATATTTTTTTTACTTAAGTATTTTGTTAATATGAATTATAGTTAGAAACCATGGTTGTTTAGTAAAAGCTTATAGATATAATATTCTTACACGAAAAAATTCTTAAATCTATTTTACTAAACACTTAACAAATGTTGAAATTATATGTATTACGGTTGTTTAAGGATTCGTAGAAAGGCACTTGTTCATGTGTGGCAAATTGGATGTTTGACTCTACCTTGCTTCCATATATGGTTACTGACCCACTTAAACAAGTTTCTTTTTCTTGGTAAAAATTCTTGGTAAAAATTCTTTTAACTCCCTTAAAAACCATTAGCTTCCATAATGTCGTAAATTCAAACTCACGGCAATAAATAAAAGTTTGGAAAAAGTGAAATCTCACAATATCACCACCACAAAATACCTTGCTTCAATTACTACCGGGGTTTACGTCTCAAATGAAGCTCTCATTTAATGGTGAAAGAGATTACTCTGTTTGAGTCTTTCAACTGATTCCTCAATTTTGGTTGGTCAGCTGACACAACTGTTGTGGTTTTACCTTGTCTTCGTAAACTTTCATGTACATGACTTCAGGTCCGTATATATAATTCCTCCTATTGACTTATATTTTGGATTATATATATTTTCAACATATGACACAAATATATACATATGCAGGTGAATGCATTCCTCTGGATTCAATAGATGTATTCTGGAGAAGGCTAAATCTTTCACCAACATCTTTACAAACTGACAATATTTGTTGCGAGACTGAAATAAACCATGTTAAAGAACACTTCAACAAGCAGTCTGATGCTGGAAAAAGAAGCATCTTAAGAAAGTTGGTTGACATATTTAACCCAAGTAAAACGACCATTAAACCGCCAACGGTTAAGAAAAACACCCGCGGACGACCAAGTTTGAAAAAACAACAACAAAACAAAAAACAAGCAACGAGGTTATTTGGGGTTGATTTGAACTCAACCGAAATAACATATTATTAACGATAACAAACAACAAGAAAGGAAGCGAAGTTATTCATGCAAGTCTTTCGACATAGATCCGAACATGCAACCTAAAAGACATGGTTCATTTTCAAACTCTCAAAGAGGTCGGACGCAAAACTTAATCCCAGACCTAAATGAAGAACCGCCAAATCTCGAAGTAATCAGGAGAGCAAGACTTCATAGACAAATTCCGACAATTTTCCATCCTTATATCTCGATCTCAAGTTTACAAGATGTCAAACCAGATGGAAATTGCGGGTTTAGATCCGTCGCTCTCGGTCTTGGCCTCCATGAAGATCATTGGCCTAGAATTCGCTCAGATTTAGTGCGCGAATTAGATTCTCACCGACATCAATACATGTCTATATTTGGAACTAAAGGTTATAACCAAATATACCGTAGCGTGAGGTTGGCTGGAGAATGGATGGAAATGCCCGAAACAAGATTGGTAATTGCTTCAACGTATAACAAAGTAGTTGTAAGTCTATCCAACTATGAAGGTTGCGCTACTAGTTTTCCACTTTGGTCTGATCCACCGCAATCAGACTCAAATGAGATCATCGTGATTGCCCACGTGAATGGTGATCATTATATTAGAGTTGCGTTACGGGAAGGTTTTCCTTTACCAATAACTCATCCACTTTGGGTCACATATAGAAGCAATATTGCATCTGAATGGGGTGACAGATATGTTAGTCGTCAAAATGATTTTCGCGAGTATTATTTTCGTGATCCTGAAAGTTATGATTTAACTTAATATAATTTTATAAAACTCTCATGATTAATGAAAATTATTTAGTTTATGTTTATATATTTGGTTAAATCTTTAGATAATTAATTGTATACATTGACTTTTATTTTTTAAGATAGATACATACACGCATTGTATATACATTTTTAAGGCTTGAAAAACTTATATATATATATTTTCTAAATAATCTATTTAAATAATATATATAAATAATAATAAAGTTTTCAACAATTTCTCTCCACAAACTTTTCATCATCTCCCTCCAATTTTGACACTATCATTTTCCCTCTACAAATTTTTCATCACATTCCCTCTAATTTTAACACCACTACTCGGTGTAAGTCTTTATTTTTTGTCCCCATTTCTTACAACTACTTATGTACTTTTCAATTGGTCCTCATTTCTAATAACTACTTATGTACTTAATGATTTTTAAATCCTAGTAAACCCAAAGAGCCTTTGTTTTTTATGGTCCAATAAGGCCTTAGGCCCAAATCCCAATGGTATATATAAACAAGCATAATTGCTCGCGCGTTGCTGCGGGCATTATTTTTAATTTTATTTATTTATTTATTTTGTGCGGGTTTATTTTTTCTGTCTCATGTTTAACAGTTTTTTTATATGGGCTTATGCGTTGGGCCTCATGTCACTGGTGTTTTTTGATCTGAATAAATCAGTACTTTTGTAATTTTTTTAATTTTGTGTCGAGTAATTTTTTTTACGTTGCCAACTTTAAAGAAAAAAAATGTTTAATAGTTGGTTTTTTTATATGGGTGTATGTGTTTGGCCTCATGTCGCGGGTATTTTTTGATCTGAATAAATCAATACTTTTGTAAAATTTTTTGTGGGGCGTTATTTTTATTTTTATTTATTTATTTTGTCCGGATTTATTTTTTCGGTCTCATGTTTAGTAGTTTTTTATTTTATATGGCCGTATGTGTTGGGCCTCATGTCGCGAGTATTTTTTTATCTGAATAAATCAATGGTTTTGTAAAAAAAAAATTCCTATTTTGTGCCGAGCAAATTTTTTTTATGTTGCCTAATTCAAAGGAGAAAAAATGTTTAATAGTTTTTTTTATATGGGCGTATGTGTTGGGCCTCATGTCACGGGTATTTTTTTTATCTGAATAAATAAGTACTTTTGTAATTTTTTTCCTTGTTTTATGCCGAGTAGGTTTTTTTATGTTGCATACGTTAAAGGAAAAAAACTAAATGGGCCGGCCCAAACTGAGAGAAAAAAAAGGGTACTGTAGCTAAGGGGGAATACCACGTCGTTTTAATTCCCCTATATATAATATATATAACTGAAACGTGCCTCAACAAAATATTAGATGATAAAATATGTATGGCCCAAGCCCGGTTGTGGGTGTAAAGCCCGTTAGGGTTTTATGTACTTTGTCCTATAAATTCATCATCAATAAACATAACACCTCACGGGGTTTTCTATCTTCATTATCAACATGGTATTAGAGCATGTTTGATTCAAAAGCTAGTTGTCCGCCATGAGCCGCTGCCTCTATACTACCCATTAAACCTTCCACAATCTCTATCTCTTCTCTCAAATCACAATCTCTTTTTGGCATGCCATCACAGGCAATACCATTAAATCTATCTCCATCTCTATTATCAAAACCCTAGTTGTCGGCCACCATGAGCCGCAACTAAATTTTAAAAAAAATCTTTCTATCACCTAACTGTCGGTCATCATGAGCCGCTTCTATTCTCTCCATCATCCAATTTTAACGTTTGTCACCATAAACAAACGAATATCCTCTCTATCGTCCAGTTTTCACGTTTGTCTCCATAAACAAACGTCTCCATATCATATTAAAACAATACAGTTTCCGTTTATTTTACCGTTTCCGTTTAGTTTCGTTTCTGAAATCTTGGATCATCTTTATTAGTGGGTCTTCATTTATTCCATATGTCGGCTGAAAATAAGGAAGAAAAGTGACTAGGTTTATTATTAGTGGTGCATTATTAAAGGGGAGGTGATATGCACACCACACAAAGTGATGTGCACACCACAAAATCACATGTGTGATGTAATGATACAACACTATATATGTATTTTTGTGGTGTGCACATCACTTTGTGTGGTGTGCATATCAACTCCCTTATTAAAGTGATGCATCATGTTTTTTCTTTTTTGTTTACAAAAAAAAGTAGGGTGTTTATTTAGTTATTTATGTTTTATGTTGATCTCTAGTTCGAGCTTTCGTGATTTCACCGCTCGAGTTATGAGGGAGTATTAGATGATAAAATATGTATGGTCCAAGCCCGGTTGTGGGTGTAAGGCCCGTTAGGGTTTTATGTACTTTGTCCTATAAATTCATCATCAATAAGCATAACACCTCACGGGGTTTTCTATCTTCTTTCTTCAACACAAAAAGAATTAGTAGTTTGGAGATGTTTGAGTTGCGGTGATATATCCTTGGCTTTTACGAATTACAAAATATCTTACGTTTTGCCATTAATCATCCGGTAATGTTTTAAACTTATTGTTTTGCGTTTTTAATAAGTATTTTGCTTTTTAGAGTAAAACATTTTAATCTTTTATGTTTTAAGTTTAATTGTTAATTGTTTAGCACTCATAGCTATTGAGAACGACATGTTAGAGTCTTAGAGAGTATTATTACCTATGACGATCTAATCAACAACTTTGCTTCTAAGAATGCTAGAAGAATCGCACTATTTAAATAGTTAATTTTGATACTTTAAACTCGGTTAAACGTTTCTTTTAGTATCGTTGTTTTAATGTTTTTGGTATCTTATTAATACTTTTTTTATATTATGAGTGGATATTATTATTTATATATTTTATATTTGGTATTTAGTGGGGCCTCCATGTAGTCATGGCACAGGGCCACCAAAATTCACGAGACGACCCTGTTTTCACACATACATCAAATTATCTACACCACCATCTATCTTCATCAATCATCACATCTTACCCGACCCACTTGTTTAGGCCCGTTTAATAGTTAGGGTTTTGTCTATGTTTTGTCTTATAAATACTCTTGTATTCTCCGTAGTTTATAATCAATTCAATAAAGTTTGGGATTGTATCTTTAGTTTCTACAAAATGGATCATGTATGAGGCTAAGTGTTCACATATTGGATATGGTTTTCTCCCATTTTCATTTTTTTCGCTTGGGAAATTAGAGAATGATGTGATGGCCTTAATAAAGCGGCTCCGAAAATTATCTGTGACTCAAAACGTTAGGACATGTGTTGTTGTTCATATTTTTAATAGGATTGGATTTGCTATTGTTAAAAGAGTGGGGGATCACTTAGTATCTCATATCCCCACTAACATTTTGTAAATATCTTATTTTTCTAATAAAGTGATGTTATATTAAAAAAAATAGTAATAGTAATTAGTAATTAGTAATTAGTAATTAGTAAATAGTAATTAGTAAATAGTAAATAGTAATTGTTAGCCTTACTATTTTGTAAAGTTGGCATCTTACACGTGAATTGAATTAGTTATTGACAATGCATAACACGCAAGGGTTATTATTATAAACTAGGAATAGCTTGCATTTTGTTCTTAGTATAAATACCCCTCATGTCTCTCCATAAGGGGTGGTGGAAGTCATTTGTAAGTTTTCATTCCAATCTAATATTACACACATTTGTTCTCCACCCTCTCTTTACTTTCTTTCACTAAAACCACCATGTCTTATTTTGTTTGGTTTGATCAACCTTGTCCTCTCGAAAAGGTATTCATAAGTCTTACAAGTGGTATCAAGAGCTAACCGGGGGTGTTTTGTATTTGTGTTTATTGTTTCATGGGCTGATGGCTTTTTACAGCTTATTTTCAGCTTCTTTCAGCTTATTTTGTGGGCTTATTTCTTTGAAAAACCCACGGTTTGATTTTTGGTATGTTTGTGATACAAAGTCTTATCCTCTCCTAGTGTTCCATCAGTTTCATTAAAGATAAAAAGGTGTTCTGATTACTTTTGATCAGATTTCGGTTTTAAAGAAAAGAAAAGTATATGTTTCAGTGTGTTTTATCTTAAAAAGAAGAGAAATCTTCTTCGTCCTGAGCGTCTTTTCAAAAAGTCTTCTTGCTCGAGACACACGACTTCTAAGTAAATATCAGCTTAGGACTCGTTCTTCAAATAAAGAAAAGTGTGCAATCATGTACATTTATCCTCGCAACGAGAAGATAACAACTTCTTCGACTTGAGCTGACACAAAACGTCAATTCAAAAACATTCAAAGTCTTTAGAGCTCAAGTAACAGTAACAACCTGAGTTTTAGGTCAACGTTTATCCCGAGCTATGATAATTATTTTTATAAGTAATTAATTATAGTCGTTTATGCTATACAATGTCTGATGAAAATTTCTATTTATTAGGTAATTTCAAGCTGTGATTGAGTTTTTATTTGTTTTCAGCGTCTGAGAAAGTCAAAAAATTTATATTGTCCCTCCGAGAACGTGAATATGTTATTTTTGTATTTTACGGCGTTTCCTCAAGTTTTTTTTGTAAAAACCGTGTTTAAAGGTCGTGTTTTACGTGATTTAACGTTTCATTAAACATTTTAAAGTAACGTGGTGTGACCCGAGTCTTTAGCCGTTTTTATATATAAAGGAAACACATTTGTACTAGTTTTGAAGGAGTAATAAGAAGGAAGGACTAGAATTGCCAAATTTCCAAAGTTGTCTTCTATAAATAGAACCAACACACACACTTATAACTTTTTCACAAAAACTCCACTCTCTTCCTCCTCCTTTCTGTTGTTCGACCGACCAAAGCACCACCACCACTATTACGACCAACTTTTTGACATGCAATTAAATCTACTTACATATTATTGATCCTTGTATAAAGACCTACAAATCTACAAATCCCACTACTAAAATCCTACATGCATTAAGATTTGGAGAAGATAAATTTTTGGTTTGTTCTTGAACTTTTCGAGTATAAAGGGGTGTTCAAAAGAGTTAGATTAGTGTTGTAGTGAAGTTGGTTGATTGAAAAAGGTTGATTTGTTTGGTCTTGGGGTTCGTCCGATTTCAAAGCAAAAGGGGGAACCATAGTTGATCTTTCTTATAAGCATTGTGAGCTTCTAGTTATATTTTTTTGTGTTGATTAATTTGATTATATTGCGTGTTATATGATTATTGCTATAAGGTTCAAGTGCGGAAATTATTAAAAGTGTATTTGGTTATTGACCAAAGTTTGATGGTTTTGGTATGCTTAAATAGGATAGTTAAGCATGTTTTGATAGTCGGATTATGTCAAAAATGTTGTTTTAATGGTTTTAGCGTTGACTAAGTTTGACCAGAAAGTTTGACCGCCTCGTAGCGAGTCGAGAAATTTTTGAAAGTTATTTTTGATAATGAAAAGTCATAGTGTTCGCCTTTAGCTATGTTTCGCTAGGTGAATCGTCACGTAACTCTTAATAAGGAACGTTTTACGGCCGAGTCAAGTTTGGTTATTTTTTGGGTAAAAGTCAACTACAAAGTTTGACTTTTGAAAGTCAAACTTGTGTAAACTTTTGAATATAGTCTATAATGAGCAAAGAGTTTGTAATGTTAGTTAATTGATGACGAAATATGAAGTTCGGATTATATTATCCTTACTTTCGATAACTTTCTAAAAATGGAAACTTTGTGGAAAACGATGTGATATATTGTTAGTGAGTCAAAGAGAAATATTTTGCGTCGTATTTGGAGATTTATTAGCATGCGATTATATGTTTCGTAATAGTTATATTATACATACATACATTACAACATATATATATATATATTATATATATATATATATATCTTTTATTTATATATATATAATTTATATATATTCATATATATAATAGAGGCAAGTATGGCATTATTATATGAGTTATTTTACTTTTAGTCATGTACCACTATATATGTATTATATAGGTCGCGATTGAGATGTGAAGCTATTTGCGCTTATTGATTCGATTGAATTGGATCTTTTGCTTAAGGTGAGTTCATAGCCTCGCATTTAAATATTTTGATTATTTTTAACCCCGCGAGGGGGATACGTGTTTGTTTTATAAAATCAAACACATATAATTTTATGGTATGCTTGATCCGATTATGAGATTGTTTCCGCATAAGTAGCTATTGTCGAAGTCTTTTATTTCATGAACCGTTAATTACCTTGCGAGGTGAACGCTAATGCAATAAATAGATCAATTGGGTTTGACAACCCGGTTCGAAGTATGAATCCTTGTGAACACCCTGTCAAACGGACATTTTGTATTTAGAAGTAATAGGTATATGATAATAATACCTTTTTTGGGGCACATTGACATATGAAATGACATATGTATTGTTAACATTTGGTGTTATGAGTTTATGCGTGAAAAAAAAGAGATTGTTATACATTGTATTCGTTGCAATGTTTTCCCGAGAACTAATTATGTGTTCAAAGATTATTACTTATTGATTATTTTAAACTTTATGGATTTCACTCAACATTGTTGTTGACGTTTTAAACATGAATGAAGGAAAAGATGGCGTGGAGGTGTCATGCGTGTGATGAATTTAGTGAAATACTACTTGTGTGTTGCTTGTCTTTCAAAAACAGTGACTTAAGTTGTTTTAAAACAATGTCTTAAATTTGAAACAATAGTTTTTAAAAATGATGTAATGGTTGTTGTTGCAATTTTGTGGAAACCTGAACGCGTTTTACTCTGATTAATAATAGAACACTAATGAGGTGATATACTTTTTCGGGGTAGTTTAACCCCCTAAATCGTGTGTTTATGCCCGAAATAGGTACTTACGTTCCTTTTCTGGTATTTCTCATTTGGAATGCATTTGGAAGAATTACACGTGACTTGGGCTCATTTGGAGAAGAAACGGACAAGACTACGGACCTACACCAACATCTCTAAAGATTATGTTCTCACCAGCTGAAGACAGCCTCACAGTTTCCACGTGACGCCGTCATAACGCCTCCTACGACGGCGTCACAGATTCCATGACGGGGTCAGAGATCATGACCCAGCCCAATATCTATAATATTCTCTTTCATGACGGCGTCATGACTAAAACGCGACGCCGTCACAGCATTTTTCCTATATATAGAAGCCCGAATTTAGGGTTTTGAGTGTGTAACTTTAGAATAAAAAGAGGGTACGAACCCTAGTTCATTTAGCAGCTGTTAGGGACGAATTTAGAGCCTAAAAACCCTATTGTACTTCCTCCAACTCATGTTTTAATCAAGTAAGGTTTATTTAATCATTTAATATGTCTATGTGTTGTTTGATTCATCTATGTTCTTGCCTAATCTATAACATGCTTGGCTATACCTCCTATTGTGTTTATTTATGATTGTATGAAACCTAGAATGTAGATCTTAGTAGTGTTGCTTCTTGTGATGGATGTGCATGTTAGTTCTTAGAAAACCAGCTTTTGTCTGTGTCGCTGTTGATATGTCTAGGAAAACATGATTGTGTAGAAAGGATACCATCAGGTAACAGTTTTCATACTACCTTGCCCTCTAATATGGTTGATCCAATTTTAATATATTTCACATGCACTTAATATACCCTTAGGGGCCTTGTAATAGTCTTCATACTACTTTACTTGTGCGTTGCCTTAACGGAATACTAAGTAGACGACGGGTTTGTGTAATTTGTTCATGACTTAGGAAATAATTACACAGATCATCACAAGTGTGACAAAGTAACAACACTAAGAGAAGCAATCTAGGGAGTAATACTTGATTAAATAAACACAGTCTTTTATTATATTGTTATCACAAGTAGTTTAGATTATTGTTTAGTTTAATAGCTAAAACCAACAACCTCTTCAATTATATGATTTACTTGCTTTCCATAAAATATAAAAATACCAAAATAATCTTCCCTCAACCCTTAGAATTCTGTTAGACCGTGATCAAGCCTTCCCAACCTATTCATCGAGTGAACGATAACAACCCCCCGAGTCTTGCCTATAATACTACTACAACGATTAGGTGCTCTGCCCAGGGAGTTGTAAAACTTCGTGTAGAAGTCCTACGACGACCGTGTCAAGTTTTGGGTGCCGCCACCTGGGGAATAGTTAGGTTTTGATCATAGTTTAGCTTAGTTCTGCTTGCTTGAATCCTTTTAAGTGAGAATTTAATTTCCGCATATTAGCTTTCTTGTAGTCTATCTTTTCTTCGTGTTATTTGTTTCGTAACCCATTATCGGCAACCACCATAGGAGACGAGAATCCTATCCGTACTCTAAGAGACTACTCCAAACCAAGCCACGAGGGCTATAGGAATACCATTGAGCTCCTCGTAGGGAACAACGTGGTACCTCTTCGATCCGACACCATCCGGTTGGTGTAAAACGAATTCTCATTCCACGGACTTTGGTCCTAGGATCCAAACCAACACCTCAAGGAATTACTTAAACTTGTGGACTCACTTGACCTTGATGGTGAAAATAAGGAAAGAACGCGCATGCATTTATTTCAATTCTCCCTTTGCGATCAAGCTAGCATTTGGCTTGAACGTCTTCGAGCAGGATCCATCACCACATGGGAGGATCTTACTACCCTATTCTTTGCTCAATTCTTTCTACCGGGAAGGACCGCAAAACTCCGCAATGATATTCTGATGTTCCAACAACATCATGGAGAATCTCTATCTGAAGCATGGACTCGTTTTAAAGACTTACTCCAAAAAGTCCCTCATCATGGCATAGACCTTTGGCTCCAAGTCTAAATTTTTTACGACTATGTCAATCTCATCATAAGACGAACCATTGACCAATCGACCGGTGGTAAGCTTTGTGACCATAATGCCAAAGAATCCTGGGCATTATTAGAGGACCTCGCCTTCTATGAAAATGACAGTTGGATCGACCCAATGGATTTCGCTAAGTCGGTCAAGGCAATCGCTTTGCCTCAATTTGTCCAGAGTACATCCGGCCGCCGTCTAATCGAGCTCGAAAATCAAGTCCAACGATTGATGGAAGCTCATCTTGCTCTGACACAGCCTACCCAAGTGAAAAAGATCACTACCTCATGTGAAATCTGTAATGGTCCCCACGACACTCAGTATTGCATGGAAAACCCCAAACAAGCCTTTGTTGAATATGCATTCTCACGTACCGATGAAGCGGGGGGTAAGTGGTATACCTTCAAGCCCGAGCAAAACAATCTTGGTGACACCTATAATCCTTCATGGAAAAGTCACCTAAACCTTAGGTGGAGACAACCCTAAAATTCCCAAAATAATTTTTTAAACCCGCCTAACCGGTTTTGACCCAGCGGTTCGATCCTGAACCGTTCCTTCAACAAACGTCCTTTAAATTTTAACAACCAATCAAATATAGAAGGACTTGTTTCCTAGTTCATGGCATCTCAAGACGCTAGACTATCCAAGTTTGAAGCCGATTTTAAACAATAGTAAAGAGAGATGACCAACAAAATCGACATTGTGTTGAAGGCCATCACTGATCGAATAGCGTACACGCTGGCTAGCGATACGGTTAAGAACCCAAAACTGGGTACTACCCTAGTTTTATCTGCTCATTCTTACCCAACTGAAGATCCGCAATGCTCAACCCTCATCCATGGCTTAGTCAATGCCATCACAATCCACCCCAAGCAGCCTGAAGAATCATAAGTCAATGAGCCTGGCGTAGGACAAGAAGAAAAAGGCAACCTTGAAAACATCATCTCTAACCCAAACCTACAACCTGATCCATTAGCTTCCATTGCCACAGAATAGGTACGAAAGCTGAATTTGATGCTTGAACCGCCCGGATTGGTTCCCTAATCCTCCAATACGAAATTTGTCTGCTTTAAAGAGGATGATGGAGAAGTAATGTTCATCGAGATCATACGAGATGATGATGAACCTCAAAATTAGGGTCCTAATAAAGGTGAAGGGGCAACAACGAAAGGACCGGCGGTAGAATACTTCGACACATTTCCAACTAGAGATGAGCTAACCTACCATAAGTACCTTATGTGCGGCCTGATCCCCTCAATATTTCTATGAAACCCCATCATTATTAAAGGATGCCCATCGAACCTCAAGATACCATGCAACATTAAGCATGTGCATGTAGAAAAAGCCTACATTGACCTTAACTCCCCTCTTAATATGATGACTCGAATGATGTATAATTGGATCATGAAAAGAAAACTCGACCTTAGAGAAAACTCAAATGGAGGAATTAGTAATTTCATAGGATGGATTAAAGGGATTCATGACTTTGTAGGAAACTTTACCTATGTTGTAGACTTCATGATTATCGAGGATATTAGCTTGATCATAGACCCTAGGTTGTCACAAGTAGTACTAAGGAGGCCTTTCATTGAAATATCCAACATGACTCACGACCTACCCAAAGGAGTAGTTAGGTTCACCAACAAAAATGATGAAGTTGCCTATAAAATGCCCCATAAGATAGAACAATACAACTCATTGTCAAACCTAGAAAAGGAACACACAAAATCGGTCTACCTTAGGAACGAGGAGGACAAGAAAAGAGGAGTTGACTATGTAATAAGTAAGATATTATGGTTCTACAAGGAATGTTTAGAGTTAAGCCCTGAATATGTAACTGGATTAGATGATGAAGGAGAAGTCACGTAAGGACATATGACTTCGAGTCTAGCTACAAAACTCGTTAATAAAGAAAAACACCTCTTGGGAGGCAACCCAATTTATTTTTCCCGTAAATTAGGAGTGTCATGTGTGTTTTAATTCTTTACCGTTTGTTTTATTATGTTTGAACTATCTTGTAATCATGATTTGTTTGTCTTTAACCTCGTCTTAATTTCTATCAAAGGTATTTTGCAAATAATAAGTGTAGGGGAATCTATCCGGCTTTTGAGCCAAATTCAAACATGATTAATGAATTGTTTAGATTAATTCGCGTCAATTTCAAGTCATATGATTGAATTGTTAAATCTCAGGTTTTATGCAGCCATTTGTACAGGAATTAACTTATGGAATCAAGTGCAGGAAATTTTTCATCAAAAACAAAAATTTTATTTTCACAGACTGTGAAGACAGCGTCACGATTAACACGCAACGCCGTCACCACGATACCTGTGACGGGGTCACGAAAACCCTGACGGCGTCAAACACCTAGGTCAGAAAACTTAAAGTTTTTAATTATTTTTGAAAATAAAACTTGCATAACATTTAATATATGTATTCTTCTGTTATAAACCTGCAAAACCTAATGAGTTTAACAATTCTCTCATCCTATCTTTACTGCTTTATCAAGTCAAACCCTAAACTCACATTATATATTGGTTTATCGCACATTTTATGTTTGGTATAGTTGTCTTTGTCTTTGATTATAGGTTATATTTGATGAGAAGAAGCTTGAAAGTTCTTAGGAAGTTTCATTTGATGATTCTCGAAGGACGATTTAACCAGTTTTCGCATGTTTCTTCTCCATTATTGAGCAAACCAGGGGAGTACTAGTTTTTTTTCCTTGTTTTCTTTTCCCTTTATTCGTTTCAACGGGTACTTCTATAGAACATTGGGGACAATGTTCAACGTAATTGTAGGGGGAAAATAAGCCTTAGAAACTATTCTTACATTTGCCTTTTGCTTTGTCCTTGAAATAATAGGTAATATATCAAAACATAACATAAGAGGTGATTTTTACCCGAATTTAAAATTTTTTATGACACATATCGACGAAAATCAAGTATTAATTGTGTCTCATGGATATGAATTTATATGACTAGCACAATAACCTTCAGAATTCCACCCTAAAATGTGAGGTTCGCCTTTAGATCTTTAGAAATTCGGGTATCTATTATTGATACCCAAGATAGTTTATACCTTTAGCTTTCTCGAGTTAAGAGTGACCAGTCACATGTGTCTATTCCGTCATTATGAATGTGTACGTGTGGTCTTCGTCACCTTTTCTAGAGCATTGAGATCGGTATTAAATTATATGAGTATACCGGTAGCATATTAAATTTTAGAATTTGTTTTTGTGATGCATCCCGAGACGTATAGTAAGTATTAGGATTTGCTTGATAAGAGGCATTACTCACCTTTAGTGCAGGATACCCTTAGTACAACCCTCCGAGCCTATCTTTTTTCACGGTTCTCGTAATTTTCTGGCGGATTCCAGATCATTAATGAAGAGCATTGTCACTCCTAAACCAATCGTTACACCCAAATAGCCTTAGCCCACCTTGTATGTACTTGTTTTTAGTACATTATTATGTTTAACCCAAGTTAATTATTTGAGTACACGGTTGCTAAGTCCTTATCCTTGTAAATACAGTTTTGGGACGATTAGGATTCATAGTAGTATTTATTTTGTAAAAGAATAGGGAAGAAAAGTTAAGTCAATACCCCCATATGTTTGTCAAATGATCTCCATGTTATTTTGATCCACCTCAATACGGGTCATTAGTTAGATTGTAAATATCAAGCATGTAAAAGCTCAAGTGTAGGGGTACATATTATAAACCCCATGTGATGTATTATGTTATTACAAAAATAAAAAAATGAGAAAAGAAAAAGAAAGAGATTGATGTAGAGTTGTGTAGAGTTTGTAGATCTTCGTCTGAGTCTTGGCTTAGCAACCAAACCAAAGTGTATTCGTGTAAATAATTAGCTAACCTTTTCACTCGAGATTCACCCAAAGTCATACAAATGTATCTCATTCATTTCCGTTTCTATTATATGTTATCTTACACCTACACCTCATAACCCTTTAAAAGACCTCTTAGATAGTAATGAATAATGCTTGCACCTAGCGATGGAGGTTTGATCCTTTACCAAGCCTGTGGTAATTTATATGCTATGACAGATAATAAGTGCTGATTTTCCGTTTCCCCTTATGTTATAATTTATTATACACCCGAGTGAAAGAGAGAATCCCAAACACTTATGTGAGGTGCTAGTATATACTTTTCGTGCTTTTAATTACGAGGTCTAGAAGGTTGTGTTGTAAAATTCTTTTAAAGATAGGTAAAATGACCCCTTATATTGCTATTGTCTAGGTAGAAAAGCCTATTTACTTGAGGATAAGCAAATCCCAAGTGTAGGGGTATTTGATGAGGTGTTATTTTATATACTTTTTCAGGGTTGTTTAACCTCCTAAATCGTGTATTTATGCCCAAAATAGGTACTTAATCATTCCTTTTTAGGTATTTCTTATTTGGAAGGCATTTGGAAGAATTACATGTGACTTGGGCTCATTTGGAGAAGAAACGGACAAGACTACGGACCTACACCAACATGTCTCAAGATTATGTTCTCATTAGCTGGAGACGACGTTACAGTTTCTACGTGACGTCGTCCTAACGCCTCCCACGACGGCATCGCAGATTCCACGACGACGTCAGAGATCATGACCCAGCCCAATATCTAGAATATTCTCTTTCATAACGGCTTCACTACTAAAACGCGACTCCGTCACAACGTTTTTCCAATATATATACAAACCTAAATTTAGGGTTTTGAGTGTGTAACTTTAGAATAAAAAAAGGGTACGAACCCTAGTCCATTTAGCAGCTGTTAGGGATGAATTTAGGGCCTAAAAACCCTATTGTACTTCCTCTAACTCATGTTTAAATCAAGTAAGGTTTATTTAATCATTCAATATGTCTATGTGTTGATTGATTCATCTATGTTCTTGCTTTATCTATAACATGCTTGGCTAAACCTCCTATTGTGTTTATTTATGACTATATAAAACCTAGAATGTAGATCTTAGTGGTGTTGCTTCTTGTGATGGATGTGCATGTTAGGTCTTAGAAAACCAGCTTTTGTCTATATCGCTATTGATATGTCTAGGAAAACATGATTGTGTAGAATGGATACCATCGGGTAACAGTCTTCATACTACCTTTCCCCTTAATATGGTTGATCCACTTTTAATATATTCACATGCACTTTGTATACCCTTAGGGGCCTTGTAATAGTATTCATACTACCTTACTTGTGCGTTGCCTTAACAGAATACTAAGTAGACAACGGGTTTGTGTAATTCGTTCATGACTTAGGAAATAATTACACAGATCATCACAAGTGTGACAAAGCAACAACACTAGGAGAAGCAATCTAGGGAGTAATACATGGTTAAATAAACACAGTCTTTTATTATATTGTTATCACCAGTAGTTTAGATTATCATTTAGTTTAATAGCTAAAACCAACCACCTCTCTAATTATTTGATTTACTTGCTTTCTATAAAATATAAAAATATAAAAATTATCTTCCCTCAACCCTTAGAATTCTGTTAGACCGTGATCAAGCCTTCCCAACCTATTCCTCGAGTGAATGATAACAACCCCCGAGTCTTGCCTATACTACTACTACAACGATTATGTACTCTGCCTAAGGAGTTGTAAAACTTCGTGTAGAAGTCCTACGATGACCACATCAAACACATATTTGTTAAATGTCTCATTTGGGTTATTTTCTATTATCTTGGTGAATGCTACTATTTATTAACACCTAATTGCTAATTCCGCTGCGCAATCCAAAGTTGTTTGGTTTGGGGTGTTACAGTAACACTGGTTTTCAAAACCGTTGAACATAAATTTTCAAGAATTTCTCAAAAGGTTTTTTTAAATCTTTTAAAATTGTATGTTCGACACTCCCTCCTCGTGAATATTTCAAAAGTAAAATAATTCATTATAAATGGATCAATTTTTAAGGGGGAGCTTTTAAAACCAAGTTTTAATGCTTTTAGACACATACTCACATGTCTACTTTATGTGTCTAAAACATGTCAAAATGTTTAAACAAATGAAAGATGTTAAATGTCAATAATATTTAAACACTCATTTTGTTAAAACATATACAAGTAGCTCAAACTCAATTTCATATGGAATTTACAAAAGTCATAATCCTATTCTCTCAATTGGTGTCATATGTGTAAAATTGAAGGGGAGCCAAAGAAAAAGTTCCATTAATTCATGCTATGTAGGTGTCAACATTTTTCTCCCCATGAAACATTTTTTTGTCTCAAATTTTAATCAATTAGTATGTAAATACTAAGTGATTAGTTATTTCCATAGGAGGAGAAAATATGATTAAAATGTGATCGAGAAAAAATGTGATCTTGAAGACTCTAAGTGATTAACTCTTTCCTCCTTGTGCGAAACAATTTCGAATATCGATGCACATGTGCATGGGGCATTTCAAAAGAATGAAACTCTAAAAGTGTTAAATGCTTTAATTTATATCAAATACTTTGATTGATTTTCAATATTTTTATAGTTACGATCAAATAACCAACAACCTATTAACTCACAATGATTCTTAAGTCATAAGGTGGTTAGGTTAGGTATTAGTCCTATGATCCAACCAGAACCGGAGGGATCTACCCAAGGATAATCCATAGTTAGAAATACAGTCCTTAGGTATGATTTGGAGATGAATGAGTAAAAGGGAATAATGCCGACTAAGACATGAGTTAACACTGGAACAATCACAACAAGGTATTAGTAATGATGTCTTGGTAAGCACTGAAGGGGTTGAAGAATGAAAAAGAAATGTATGGATAAAGGGTGAAAAGAAAGAAGTCCTCCACACACTTTAGGCAGAAACTGGGTTAATACATATGCTATTGGTTTTCACAAAGATGAATTCTGGTATTAAGACAAGATATCATAAACCCAGTGGTGCACTGCACAACCCTTCCCAACCATTTAAGTTTCTCTCAAAATATACTTGTCTCATTTGTCATGAAGATCAATACGACTTCTATTGACTTTCTCACTCCGGGTGAGTTGATATTGAATAGGTGGCAGTCTGCTCCAGCCTCCGACTACTAAAACCAAAACGCACTAATAGAGTCTAGAGCCAAGAGATCAATAAATAAATCTCATTAGGACACATTCCATGACAAACACCTGTTAAACACCATTAAGTTTACAAGATGTTAACAATAGTCCTACACATTATCCTTGTAATTCTGCCAGAACATCAGAGTGATACTCTTTAGTATTCACAATGACGATGGAAATCCTTCCAGAGTCAACATCAAACAGCTCTGCGGTAGGTGACTTGCGAGATTCTATATGAATCAAACTTGTGATAATTGGATATCGATTTTGGTCCAGTAAATGAATTGACGACTCAATCAGAATGATAGTAACTATCTGATTCACTCTTGTCGTGTTGTCTGCTTTGAGACATTCCGATAACGAGAACATGCAAGCATGGTGAATCTAATACATTAGTGTTAGAGTATCTTACGCTTCAAGCTGGAAATCCTATCAATAAGGTTCTTCTAAATTGAACCTACCTGATCACAGGTCGGTCCTCATGGAACTGGAGGTATTCGCTACCAAACTTTAACGAATGACAAAGCCATATTCATCCATATTTATTTATTTCTATCCCTTTTAAATGCATATTAAGACGATGGTGTAGCAATCCATTCCAGCTAAGTCTGATTCATTACTACATGCTCATATTCAAGATTTAATCACATACATTTGGTATCAAGATCTAACCAGGTTTAATCTTAGGCCGGTTTATGTTTTTGTGGTCCGGTTGGTCTCAAACATGTTACGCTTGTCTACGTCTTGATTTTTGTCACTTTTGTTATATTGTGTTATGAATGATCTGGTAGTAACAGTCCAAACAGTGTCTAAGTTTTTTTCTTATTTCAAAGTTTTTTTCTGAGCTTATTGGTCTTCATCCCTCGGAAAAATAAGTGTAAGAAAGAACATGTTTTACAGGTTTCAAAAAGTATAGGTTTTTGAATCCAGCGAAACATGCTTCTCTGAAATATGTATTCTTACAGGTTTATGCGAAATATGTAATGACATGTTCCTGCAAAATATGTAATGACATATTCCTGCGAAATATGCAGACTCAGATCGAGTCAACTCAGTAATTACCAAGTTAACCTAGTCGACTTAACTATGTCAAGGCCAAAAGAAAAAGAAGACGAGAAGGACAGACCATGACTAATCCTACAACAATAAACTGTCAACAACATAACCCATAATAAACCAACTACTACTATCATCCTCCATCGGCCAACTACACTCATCAAAACCCAATCAATCCTATAACCCTATTGACAACAACATCCCTTAATTACAAATTCATAACTACCTAATCCCATCCTCCATCAACCAAACTACAATATTTACTACATCAAGAATAAAAAAAATTAGATCTCAGACTTTCGTGTTGGGTTTATAAAACTAAAATCATTTAAGATTTAACACGATTTCCTCACTGATCTTGAAATGAAACCAATCTCATCAAAGTTCTGAAATAAGATTTGATTTCTAAAAATAAGGAAAGAATGATAACAAATCTATTTTCCTCTATCCTTGTTTCGTTCAATAAAACACATAAACATGTCAAAACTTAGCCGAGACCCTCCAAAGGATCTTGAAGCCTTAGTTTCTTGTGTTCTTCTTGGATATACATTTTAAGGGGCTATTGTTTATGCTCGGCTCAACAAAATAGAACAACAACAGGCTGAAAAGGAAGGTGGACGTGTTTGCTTGAAGTTATCAAGAGGTAGGGGCGGACTATGTGGAAGATAAGTGAAAAGGGTTTGAATTTATGAGAAAATTTTAGGTATTGTGAAGATTATATACCAAAGTTTATGGATCGGTACTGCATTGGGCCTAATCTTTCTATCTTCATAAAATGGAACCCGAAATTCTATGGCCTTCTAGGCTTCACAATGCATATCCGAAATTGTTGGGCTGGATAAAATTAATCATGTTGAAATTAATTTTTGGTCTAAAGTTGGTTTATGGATTTATAATTAAGGTTTACAACGACAAAGTGACAAGATCATTCTGTGACGATACCGTGATCAATAATTATAAAGAATCATTAGAATTAAAATTGTAATTGCTAAAGTTGGTATTAATTTTTTTTTCTAAGTGACTACGGGGTTGATTGTGTTATTGCAAATATTACGATATTTAATCTATACGATCTCTTTATGTTTTGATGATGACAAACATGTAACTTGTAATACGTAAC